>PPKH03000020.1:0-223538 GCA_003709205.3 Ogataea zsoltii
GAAGAACGTTTTCAACGGGGGAGTTTTGGACAAATGCTATCACCAGCTTTGTGACGATCTGTCCAACCTTGCCTACGACGCGTTTATCAAAAAGGCGCTTTCGGGTGCACGCCGACACGCCAATAGTTCACGAGCGTCCGGACGAAAAGCTCAGAAAAGTTCTCGTCTTGGTCATCCAGAAACCGTGTTCAGCTCCAAGATCAGCACCAGAGATCCTCCCGTTTACATCCCGCTTCAGCAGTACAACTCGCCCACATCAGAGATCCCCAAGCTTCACCATGGCTTAGAACGCACACTTTTCTCTCCCGGTGTCCACTATTTGAAGGACCCCCGCACCCAACATTACAACTTCCCGGAGTACGTCTCGCGGATCCCCAGCATCGACGACTTCAACTTCGACGCCGTGAGCGGGTTCACGCCGCCTGCGAAAGACCCGAGACTTCTCACAATTACGCAGGAAGTCAACAGTGCTGCCCGGGACGACAAGATCAAATATTACTCGTCCACGTCGTCGATGACAAACGTTCTGGCGCAATTTCATTATCTACTGAGTCGCAAACGGCCGTACAACACCAAGAACTTCTCGTTCAATTTCCAACGTCAGGCAACACCGAGCATGTCTGCGGCCTCTCCGTCTTTCTCGGTGGTGACTCCGCATGGAAGCCGGCCCGGACGTGTTTATTCGATCGACACTGACCGTTCTGCCGACTCGGAGACGGCGCTTTCCTTTCTTGGTAGCGAGCTCGAGCTCTTTCTCACAAAAAGTCCCGAGGAATTTTCCAAGTTTCTCAAGTCCTCAAAAAACCCGGACACCGCGAAGGACAGTTCGTTCCATTACGCACGTATGGGCAAGTTTCTGATGCGGTCGCAGTTGGACGCCGTCAACAGCGAGCTTCCCGGGACAGGGACCTTTGATCTCAAGACAAGGGCTGTTTGTAGCATCCGGTACGATTTGGCACACAACAATTTTTTCCCCACAAATTACCAGATTTGTCGCACTCACGGCCGGTTTGAAAGTTTCGAAAGAGAGCTGTTTGACCTTGTTCGGACAGCCATGTGGAAATACAGCATGCAGGCGAGAATCGGCAACATGGACGGAGTTTTTATAGCGTTTCACAACATGAAGCGCATGTTCGGGTTCCAATATATGCCGTTGACCGAGATGGATAACATTTACCACGGCTACGATGCCGACTCCGACGGGGGCTCGGCCGAGGAAAGCGATCCGTTGCTGTACCACATGGTGGTCGATGACGTCGGAAGTCCGTGGCAGGACAAGCGCGAAGCATTGTCGACGTTCATGGCGGACTTTGAGTTCAGCGTGAGCATGCAAATTTGGCAGGATCTGATGGATATGATTGTGAAAAAAACGGGCGGCGAGTCTTTCCGGTTGATTCTCACCACGATTGGCCAGGGACGCCATCTGAAACTGCGTGCGCTCGTCAATGTGATTGACAACGAGTTTGTGGAGAAACTCGGGGCGTTGGGCGACGCAAATCAGGACTTGGAGCTGGAGAATCTCGTCGTGACACAGAAAAACGATGCGCTTCTTTCTGATCGCATCAAACATCTGGCCAAGAACAAGTTTAAGAAAAAGAAAGAGTTTTATGCTCTGAACAGCGCGATTCTCGACAATTCCATCGACAGACCAGGTCGTTGTTTCATGTTCGACATCCAGGCCGTCCATCTGTTTGATAACATGGTCTGCCAACAGGAGTATCCAACTCCACCACTGGCTATTCTGGATGAAAACTCTAGCCATGTCTGGGATGTTAAGTATACAATCGAACAGAGCTGGCCGTGTGCCGACAAAAATCTGTTCCGGAACGTGTACGACAAGATCATCCGGGAAGCAGCCGAGTTTGAGTATCGTGGAAAACCGAAAACCACCTACCAAAATGTCGAAGACACCTACACAGACCAGGAGGTTCCCGGGTTCACACGACTTTTGAGAGCGTACAGTGCCAAGGGACGCAGACGGCTGGATTTGATCTCTGCTGGAACAGCAAGTTGAGCAACCGCATGCATGTACATAGAAAATAGGAGCGAGCTCCGATGTAATAGTTCATTCCGGCTATCAAGAAGGCTATATTGGATATCTCATATTACACATAAACGACACGACTTTCCGGATTAGCTCACAATCACTAGGAACTTGCCCTTTTCTGCAAAATTAGTGGACTCCCACAGCTGTGCGTCCGTGACAATCACGTCCTCCGGGACCCACGTCACATCGTCCACATTACGGTTGTTTTTTGGTATCACCTTGATCCGGTTTTCGACGTCAGACTCGTTCGATTCGTCGATCCGCGGAACAATGAGTCTCTTGAGACTCGACAAACTGATGTTTTCGGACACAATGATGGCAAAAATGTCGTCCTTGTAGTAGAACTTGAGCTTCAACTTGTTGGCAGAGCTGCTTTTGTCGTCGGTCACAGTGGTTCCGTTCGTGCTGGTTTGATGGATTCTGATCGACGAGCTGGACGACGACACGCTCGACAGTCTCTTCTGCTGCGGAGCAATGTGCATGCCTGCCAGACCGTTACTGACCGAGCTCGTCTTGAGGTTTTCATACTGAGACATCCGGTCCTGCTGGTACTGAGACTGTCTGCTGTTGTGCGGAGTGTACGCAACGGGGCTGTCGGTTCCCTCGCTCTTGTTGAGGATGATCATGTTTGGCGGCGACCGTTGCGGCTGGATTGGGATCTTCTGCAGGGCGTCCTGGCTCGTGAACTCCTGATCTCCATCCAACAGATCGAAGAACGAGTTGGCCAGCGTCGTTTTCGAGATGTACTCGGGAAGCTGAATGATTCCCTTGAGATAGATGTCAAGATCCACGAGCCGTTTGTGACACAGACTCTCGCTCACCTCCATCAACGGACCCGGGATGAACGGTATTATTCTC
The DNA here is from genome assembly GCA_003709205.3 of Ogataea zsoltii. Taxonomy (NCBI): domain Eukaryota; kingdom Fungi; phylum Ascomycota; class Pichiomycetes; order Pichiales; family Pichiaceae; genus Ogataea; species Ogataea zsoltii. The sequence continues at coordinate 2,906 of PPKH03000020.1, forward strand.
TCCTTTCTCTCCTTCGTGTCAAACCGGCCTCCTTCTTTCGGCCATGTGTTCAGAACGTTCTGGTGGAAGTTGAAGAAATCCTCGTAGTACCGACAAAGACTCCGCACAATCCCGTTGCTCAGCAAAACACGGATCAAATACCAGTACTTTCCGTTCGTGCACGAGAACGACTCTATATTCACGTCAATCGCATACACAGGAGCAGCGTCCAGGGACTTAGACTTGCTGTTGCGAATCTCGTTCTGTGTGGCCGCCATCCCCACCGTTCTGGCACTCGCCTTGTGTCTGTTTTTTATCGCCTTCCATTCCTCCACGGTCGGAAGTCTCTCTGAGTCAATCACCTGTTTGGCCGGAGCAGAATACGGGACTTTCGTCGTGATGTCAAACAGTTGAACATAACTCACCGGAACGAGCCCCGGCTCGCCAATTTTGTCGAAAAACTTGCCGATAAACCACTCGTAGTCGTGGTGCGCACAGATGATGATGCTGTCGCCCGCAGAAACGTTCAGCTCGTCCTGTCTCTCGGCCTTGAAATCGTACAAAAGACGGCCGTATAAAGACGGAAGAGGCGAAACCTTTTTCGTCGTGAGCGTTGGCGACGATTGATACATGGTTGTGACGGGACTGGAGCTCGAAGTGGACGAGGTGCTGCTGGATCTAGGAGCCTTTTCCGGGGCCCCAGAGACCGCTGGTTTGTGCGTCTTGTCAAAAAAACGAAAGTGTGAGGTAGGGACTTTTCCCTTGATGTTCTTGACAGGGTCGTGGGCCTCGATCCACTGGTCACTCACGTCTGCCGAGCTCAAAACGTAGAAGAAATCGCCCGACTTGAAGCTCAGCTCCCCGGGGCCGTTCGCTATGCGCGCGCTGATCGCCTGTATCACCTGACTAGGGGCATTCAGACTGCTCGGACTCGGGCTGGTACCCTGGATATTCACGGAAAACGCTGATGATCCCGACGAGACTCGCGACTTTGGCGTTTTGTCCTTTCTGTCCTTGTCCCTGGAGGATCTTTTGAAGAGCGAAGACATGGTGCGAAAGTGACGCGATGAATTAGAGAAACGCTAACAAAAAATGAGTGCTATGAGTTGCGATGGTGGCTCACGTTTCAAAAGTGTGTTGAACGTGATTCGAAAGCGATGGTGAAAGCGTAAATGGTGGGAGTGGAAAGAAGAGGGAATTCAATTCTGATACATTGTTGAGAACGATATTTTTAGTTGTTCATAATTTTCTGGGAATTTTCCAAATTGGGAAAGTCGATCGTCGCGTCGCAAGCCGCAGAAGCAAAAAATATTGTCTCTATATTACGTAATCAGGGGCTACCGATTCTAGACCGTTAAGATCGGCTCTCTGTATTTTTTTTTTTTGTTTTTTCAACACATTCGTCAGACCGTTATTATCAAATTTCTTGTGTTTTTTTCGCTCTAGGTGTCTCTATAAAGTAAAGCTCAGTAGTTTCGGAAAACACCGGCTCGTAGCCGGTTTTCTCGTAATGTTAGTCCATCAAATTTCCCATTCCACGGTCAATCGGTCAGCAAAAGAATCAAGTTGGTTGGTTCCAAAGCGTCGGTCGCACAATGATGTGCTCGAATCCGTTCTTGTCGTCACAAAGAAACCCGCACCAAACTCTCTCTGACCTTCCACCGAATGTCGTCCCACTCATCTCCCTGCAGCTTCCCCCGTTTGTAGATTTCCCGCACCACTCTCGTCTCCACCGCACTCGTTTTCTCTGCACTAGAAATCACAAGATAATCGTAGACAGTCACGTGACTCAAAAATTCCAGCTCGCTCTCCGGCAGTTTTTCCAGAGTTGTCTTGGAATCCGACAATTTCAACGAGTTCAAGAGCTTCAGGTCAGGCAGTTCTAATACTTCGTCACAGGTCTCGACTTCTAAGGTCTCCACTGCCTGTCGAACCTCCTCCTCCTCCTCCTCGCCGTACTCGCTCGAAATGTCGGAAACAGACTTGTCCAACAGGGAGAACTCTCCGTTGGACTCGCGACTCGAGCTCCGTCTCTGACTCTGACTCACACCCAATCCCTGTAGATACTCCAGTCCAATGGCACCACCAGGGTGCCTGTCGCCGAAGCGTCTTCTCCTCACGTCCAAATCCTTGATGTGCAGCTCCGAAAGAGCAATCGAAATCCCGTCCAGCAGCGTCAGACACAGCGTTGTCGAAATCGTCGGCGCGTTCAGACCGTACAGGTTCTTTTCCGACAGCGTCGTCGGAAGCTCAGCGTAAAACAGGGACTTCACCCTCGGATGTTGGGCCAAGGTGGAAATCTTTGCGCACGTGACCAAGATCACGGGAACCCCAGCTGGAACGTGCTGGAGAAGCGTGGCCAGCTCTGGAGAGTTTCCGGACGCAGATATCAGCACCAACGAGTCGTTGTGCTCCTCTCTAATGATCCCCAAGTCACCGTGCAGGGCCTCGGCGGGATGCAGCAACGCAGAGTGCACGCTCAGTGAGTTCAGCGTGGCCACTGTCTTGCTCGCTATCTTGTACGACTTGCCTATTCCAGAGACAACCACTTTTCCGCCCAGATTGAGGGAGTTGTTGAGAATTCTGAGCGAGGTCTTAAGTTGTTCCTGTGACCACTTCGAGTTGCGGTACTGTTTCACCAGATGTGTGATTGCTTTACCCTGGCTCGCCAGAACGGCGTCCACGGTGGTCAATGCCTCGTCAAGAAACGGCGACGATTCTTCTTCGATGTGAAACGACAGTTGCGACGATCTTCTGGACATGAGGCCGTTGTGTGGTTTCCAGCACGATTCAAAAGTCTTGTTTCCTACAAACTGTTAAAAGGTATTTTGAACTCCGTCGATAACTCTTCTTAACAGTGGCTCGTTTCTTTTTCACCGGGGCTCCAAAAATTTAGTAATCGCGCACAGCCTGGAAATTACTAACAAATCCAGCTATAGCCTTCCTTTTCCGGAAAAAAGAGTAGCTGTCGGGCACAATTGTTGGCGGGAGGTTCGGCGAGAAGGAACACTTTGTTTTGCTCGAGAAGCGATTTCACCGGTCGCTCGCGGGAACGGAAGTTAGATCTCTTTGAACTCGGTGATTTTTTCCTACTAATGCGAAAAATAACGTGAAATTACCTGTGCGTGCGAGAAAGTTTATCTCGCGAGAGCTCCGAGAAATGCGGGAAGCGAGCACTTTTTTTTTTGCGACGCGTCGATCGACGCAGTTGGTGTCTTTCTCTGCTACCATAGATCTTCCTGGAATCTCCCCAGTTTCCGCAGTCTTCTTAGATCGTCTCCGCCATCTTCCTCGACAATCTCCTTGCAAACTCTGTGAACACCACGAGCCATTTTCGTGGTGCTTCCACACAGATATATATGTGCACCTTGTCTAATTAATTCTGCCACCGTCTCACGTTGGTCCTGCAAAAGATCCTGGACGTACACTTTTTTACCCTCCCTGGAGAACGCAAAATGCAGTTCCAGCTGTTCGCCCAGCTCTTCTTTGTAATTGTTCCATTCGTCGGAATACAACAGCTCGTCCTGGGATCGACAGCCGTTGAAAAGCAAGGTTTTTCCAATCTTTAGACCGGTTTTTTTCTGGCAGACTCGGTGTTGCACGAACGCACGGAACGGAGCGACACCGGTCCCCATGCAAATCATCACAATTGGCTTTTCGCTGCTGTATGGAAGTCGGAAATTACTTTTCCGGATGAAAACAGGCATTTTGCTGCCCTTGTATAGCCCTCTCGGACCAGCCAAATCAAACTCATTTCCGCCGTTACAAAGACTGTTCATGTAACCGGTGCAGACTCCACCGCTTTCCACCAAAGCAGTTATGTGCGCTTTTCCGGGATGCATGAGATTTGACGAGGAAATCGAGTAGAATCTCGGTTGCAGTTTCCCAAGACATTCTAGAAGAAGAGAGAATGGCAGGTTCCACGGCTGATTGTCGGATGATTCCAACAAAAGAGTGGCCAAGTTGTACATTTTTTGTGCAACTTTTAGCTCTAACATCTCTCTGTCTGTAATAAGTGGTTCAAGAAAGCTCGCGGATTGCTCGTTTGGCGCAAAAGTGAAGATCATTCTGAGAGTCTGTCTCGAAACAGGACCGTCTATATCCAGGTAATACTGCACAATTGAGCGAATGGTAGCAGGAGAAACAAACCACACCGGTCTTGTGCGATCGTACGGAACGACGCTGACAATTTCGTCGCCGTCAAGGCCAAAAGCTCTAAGAAATTTGTCGACTTCTTCGATTCTGTTCGATGGATAAACCCCAATGTGATCTCCTGTTTGATAAGTGATTCTAGAACCTGCCAGATCGACCTCCGCATGAACACAGTTTCTCTCGCATGTCCTGTAAAGCTGTTTCATCTCTTTGAACTCCGCAATAAACGGCTTCAATGGGTGGTATGGTGGTCTTTCGAGGAAGTCCAGATCCCGTAGAGAGGATATAAGCTCTCCATTGGCGTATTTGTTGGCGGTTACTGGGGCAACTTTAAACGAAGGTTCATAGACAATATCCTCCCTGTCTTGTAGATGAAGTAAATTCGCAACTTTTGGGATCATCTCGTCCTTCCAGCTGATGTAATCTTCTTCCAGAGTCGACCATTCATCGTTTCCCTCTCCAAACGGTGGGATCATCGTTGCACCCAGTTCGATCAATCTGTCACAAATATCTCTCGCAGCTGCTTGATACAGCTCATATGCTGAATTTCCAAGACCAAACACAGCAAAGTGCATGGTAGTCAAAGCCAGATCTGAGTCACGCAGATACCTGTATGCCTCAACCGCGTTGTCGCACTGTTCTCCTTCTCCATATGAGGCAATGAAAAACACGCAGAGCTGGTTTGCGGTGATTGTTTCAAGATCTGCCATGTTGTATTCGCCAAGATCGTTCACATTGACTGCTACTTTCAAGCGCGATCCAGCTTCTTTGGCAAATCGGAACGCCATCTTTTGAGCAGAGCCCGTCTGGGAGCCGTAAAACACATGGATCGAGGGTGTTTCTGCAGACCCAGACTGATGGGTTTCAGCCAGTGCTTCAGACATTTCAGAGGGATCAATGTGGGATGACGATTGGTTTCGAAGATATTTCATGATCCATGATAATTTTTATTTTTTTTTTCAAAAAAAAAAAACTTAGAGCATGGCTCGAGAAATTGTACCTGAAAAATATAGCCCACGTAGCTCCCTCCGATTAGGAATTGACGTCTGGTGGTTGGCAAATGAGCAGATTTGAGTGCTGTAATGGATCAGTTTCTGGAAGGTTGCACGGGAGGGTTATCGGGGGTAGATTCTTCTACATTGGTCAATGGAACCAGTCAAGATATTCGCTATTTTTTTGGATATAAGCGAGTCTTGAAGTATGTTATCCAGCACTTATAGTCCTTTGTTGTAAATCACAGGCATCGCTCAAAATTGGGGAAATAGATACAAAACTTTACTCGATTCGAAGCAGATTCACCCACCATAATGTAAAACTAACTTTGGTCAATTAATGGCCTATTTTAAAGACCACAAACCCAGAAGTGAAAAACAACGGATCGGTTGTCAATGGTGGAAGATACAGGTAATACAAATCAATCAGCCTCCAAAGCCAACTCTGTCCTCCTACAGGCTCATCTCTCAGCTGAAACCTTCTCTTTTTCTTATCAGAGCCGCAATCTAAAGTCCGAAAATTATTTTTTATTTCCGCGCAGAGTATAAAAATTCTAATCGCTGAGCTCGTCGTCTGCAGTAGCCACTTCAACAGGAGCCGGTTTGAAGTATTCCTGGTCAGCAAAAACAGCCTTCTTAAATGCATCCTTGTCGTCTGCAAACTCAAGCAAGTAATCCAACTCAAGCTCGTGAACTTGTCTTCCGAGCATCACCACAGAGTGCAGTGGCTCACCGGCGTCATAATCTGCCAGTTCCTTCAAGGTAGCTGCCTTGAAACATTGTGTAGGTGAACCCAGTCTCGAGACTGCCACGCAAGGTGTTTCTGGGGTGTATGCCTGCTCCTTTCTCTTCTCCTCGATCTCCAATAGCTGCTGACAACACGTTGCCACAGACATATATCTTGGTGGTTCATACACCAGTCTTCCCTTCATCAACTCAGTCACACTTGGCTCTTTCACCTTGATATCCAACAGCAAGAGGGTATGCAATCCTATCTTTCTGTTCTCCATGATCTTGTTGTAGAACGAGTCTGGTCTCCAGTTTTCGGTGAAAAACACAATGGACACAGCCTGTCCAAAAGTGTACAGCTGCAATCCACATGCACCAACTGCGTTCATCACAGACGCATTGTGGATGGATTCCACACGGATTCCAAGCTCTCTGGCTCTTATCACCAGATCCGTGTGGGTCGTAGCACCAAAAACGTCTCCCACCACCAGGAACGCAATGTCGTCCTCTTGTGCATTATCCAAGATCTGATCAGATCCGCTCTCAACGAGTTCACGGTCGGCAAGAATCACCTCTCTACCGTAAAACTTCTCCAAAGACTCCTTGTCGGCAGCCATGAGAATCGAGGTATACGCCTCCAGATACACTCTCTTACATCTCTTCACCACTTCGAGACCTCTCACTGTAATGTCCGACTCGTGGGATAAACCCAGTCCAATCAAGTAAAGCATTTTGATTTAAAGTTGTGTACTTCAATACTTATTTGTATGGTGGATTAAACACCAGAAATCTTTGAAATTTTTTTTTTTTTTTTTTTTTTTCAATTTTTTTTTTCCATGTTATCTGTGGCTAGTTTAGTGGCTAATGAGTCTGCGCCACATTGTATCCCACAAAATTAATTAACCTCATGTCAAATTTGCTTCTGGTCCTTGAACCCCCTGTGATTTGGCTTCTTCTCAACCAACATTTGTTCTAATGTCTTCGAATCAGGGTACTGCACAGGAAACTACACCATTGCTGGGACAAGCACAGGAATCGCTGTCAAATTTGCTGCCCAAGGGTTACAGAAAAAAAAGACGGCTTAGACTAGATGTTTGGATACCGATCATTCTGCTTTCGACACTGTTATTTACATGGATCACGGTGTTTCTGGTAAAGGTGAAGCCCAATCTTGGCGATTTTATTGCTGAAGGCACGAGATTCGATTCCGATGAGGTGACTTTTCTAGGGGTCAGCGAAAGAGGAGGGATCAATTTGCAGGTTAAGGGAACCAATTTCAACAATTATAGTCAAATCGAGAGCTCGTATGGAAAGCTTTATTTTAAAACAGGCGGCTTTTTTGTGAGGAGGCTGAATTTGAAAATTGACGAGTTGGATCTGATTGTTTTTGACGAGTCAAAGAAGGACTACAAGAATCTTGGGCAAGTGGAGATATCTCCGTTTGCAGTGAGTATCGTCGATGGGACAGAGAGTGAATTGGATCTGTTTTTGACTGTGTACCCAAAATCCGAAGGTGTTTTGGGGATCATCAAGAGGATCTTGTTGTCACCGGGCTCCAAATTGAGGTTGAAAGGGGATGCTAATGTGAAAATATTAGTATTTAATGGATTCATTCCAGTTTCAAACTTGGTTATTCCGCTTGATCTGGATATCCCAACCTCATTATTCAATCGCATCTCTGTTGATAATCTGAATGTGGAGAATTTCAGTCTTTCTCAGCCGGAGGACGGCAATGTTCATTGTGATTTCCAGCTCAAAGTGAGTCAAAACCCTGTTGAAAAGGTTCTGTCGTTGATAAATGTGGAATCTTTTGGGGTTCCTGGTCTGGAGTGGAACTTGCTGGTGAACGACTGTTCAGACCAGCCAAAAATTGGACTTGCTTCGCTGAAAAGTTCAAGTTTTGAGTTGAAAAGCACGGCAGAAAGTAGCTTGGACATTGGGGTTTCCATTGATCTGGCATCGGACTTGGACTTGCTGAAAGAAAAATGCGATGACGGCAAGACTCCATTGTCCAGGGTGGTGGACGGGGTCATGAACAACGGTTATGCACAGGTGACTTTTGCTGGGAAGCAGATCCAACAGAGATTTTCGTCGTTTGTGAACAAGATTTTCAAAAAAGTTGCGATTCCCGTGAAAATTCCTATGGATTTTGCGTCCTTTGCATCAAAAGTTGTTCAAAACGTGACAATTGACGATCTTTCGTTTGAGTTGCAAGATTCAACGACTCCTGTGATCAATGGAGATCTAAAGGTTTTTCTCAATTTTGGCAAAACAAACATCAACAAGCTGGATGTGAAGAGTATCAAAGGAAGAGCAGACTTGCTGTACAAACAGGAGAAGTTCAGCAACACGACTATTTCGGAATGGAACCAGGCAGAAACAAGCAAGATCCTGATGGACGAAAATGTCTACTATAGCATCGAGTCGATGCTGAAGGACTTGATTTTGGAAATTACAGACATGCCACTCTTTGAAAAAATTGTGGCCGAGGTTCTCTCTAAAGGAGAGGCAATGGTGGATGTCAAGGCGTGGATTGATTTGTTAGTGGAAAGTCCGTTCGGAGAGCTGGAAGTTGATGCCGTGGAGGTTAGTGGACAGACTGTATTCAAAATATAGTTCTGCCCAACTCTCGGATGGGGCAGAGACAGGAATTGTGTCTTGAACATCTTGTTTACTGTCTCCTTCTGGAGAAAGTGTTTCATTGCTACGATTTCATTTTATTAGGAACGGTCATGTCGGAGACGGCGAATACATGGTTAGGAACAGGAATATGGATTATGAGGATTGAATTTGGATTATATAGGATAAATTGACTGATGTTTGGTTCGAATTCGAACAAGGTGACGTGCGGTTGCTGTCCGTATGGAAAGGTCCCACTCACGAAACGTAGCTCACTCAATAAAATAGTATTTAATTCGATTGACTAAACTGGACTAGAAGGACATAAACTATAGCTATAAAACGTCCGTTTTCTCGCTCAGTTCTGCAAATCAACCAGGTGGGAGCTGCGAGGCATCGACAACGTCAGAAGCATCCTTGGTAGGATCGGTTCCATCCTCGGAAGTGAAGGCCTCCAAAGGAGTTCTTGGCAGGGCCATCATACCGGATCTGGCGATTTCCAGGATACCAAATGGCTGGACCAATGCGATGAACGCACTGACTCTGCTTGGCTTGGCGCAGACCTCAACAATACAGTTTCTGTCAGAAACATCCAGCACCTTACCGCCAAACTGGTGTGTCAACTTTGTGATGGCATCCAGGTGTTCGTACTTCTGTCTCAAAGCCTGCGAAGGAGGCAGGTTATTTGGGTGGAAACGGGATTCCGTGTGTTCAGCTGGAAGCTCATCAACCTGTTCGTTATGGTGAGCGATCAGCTCCTGGAAATACTCTGGTCCCAAAAGAGAGACTCTGGCCAGAAGCAGCTCTCTCTTGATGATCTCAGAGTGAGAGTAATCCAGCACAGCATACACAGGAACGAGGTCCTCGATCTGTCTTCTTGCCTGTTCAATGACCGCGTCCTGGCCATCCAGCACAATTGTCATTCTCGACAGGTCCTTGACTTCAGTGTTGCACACCACCAACGAGTCAATATTGAAGCCTCTGGCAGCCAGAGTACCGGCAACAAGAGATAAAACACCCGGTTCGTTCTGAACCAGACAGTTAAGCACGTGCTGTGTCTTAGGAGCCTTTGAAGGCAGAGGCGTCTCGTAGATGATCGACGAGACTGCGGCTCCAGCAGACCAGTTAGGAGGGTCAAGCGTTGGAAGAGCCGGTCTCTTTCTGTTTCTGTGCAAGTTCTTGTAAGTCATCGCCGAAGTGGACGACGAGTTTCTCACCAGCATCTTGCTGATCAGACCCCTTGGGCCCAGTCTAATCGAACCCCTCAGCATGATCGGATACTTTCTGCAGAGCATGTTGTTCGAATATACCAAGCTAGCGGAGAGCGACATTTTTTTCATCGGCCCAACGCTCACTGGAAAAAAAAAAATTACTGACTCACTCGATGCGTCGCTTTTTCTTTACAAGCCGTCGATCGACGCAAAGCACAGACATACAAATTCCAAACGATTATGAATAAACATTAATACAGATCAGTGCAGACTATTCAATCGTGGAGTTGTTTCTCCAGTCTAGCAACTCTTTCTCCATCAGCAACGCATGCTCCTTGTAGTTTTCGAGCTCTCTGTTGGCCCGCTTCGCGCTCAAAGTGGCCTCGGCCTCTCTCTGCTGCAGCTGTCCAATTCCATTGTCGAGTCTGGCAACAGTCTCCTCCAACGTCTTGATCTCGTCCTTGTACCGGTCCATCATTGAGCTTTGTATTTCGTTCCGGTGCTCCAGATCCTTCACAAGTCTCTCCAAGTTGTACAACTTCTGATCCTCCTCTCTTCTCGTGGCATTCTGCATGAACACCTTTTCTTCAAGCTCCTGAACTCTGGCAGACCAGTGCTTGCGTTCAGCCTCCTTCTCCGATTGGTACTCCTCCTGAAGGTCGTCCAATTTCTGTTTCAATTGCTTGTTGAATTTAGTCAAAGCTTTGTTTTCCTCAATTATCATCAGAGAATCCTTTTGTATCTTGGCCATCTTCTCCTCGTAATCCTTGATCTTGAGATCGTGCTCGGCTAACTTCATTTTCAGGCTGTTTGTCTCCTTGTTCGACTCTTCCAGCTGGCCTGTCAATTGAACAACAGTGGCAGCGTTCGACGCATCCGTCTTGGCCTTCTCCAAATGCCTGTCGAACTCAGTTGAGATCTCCGCAACCTTCAACTCTAATGCCCTCTTGGAGTCTAATAGACTATCTCTTTCGCTGATGAGATCTTCATTCGTTGTCTTCAATGCCTTGACTTGCGAGTTCAGAGTCGAAAGCTTCATCAAATGCTCCTGTCTGTCGGTCAAAAGCTTGTCATTCTTGTACATCGTCTCCGTCAATGCTTTTTTGAATTGCTCGTTTTCCTTCACAAGCTCGCCGTTGCTAAACTTCACAGACCGTGTCTCCTTCCTCGAAGCCTCCAGCTGGATCGAGATATTCTTGATCTGTTTGTTTAGCTCAGTCTCCTTGTCCATCAACGCAACCAAATCGTCGTTCAACATCTTCAATTCCTTGTCTTTCGACTCGCTTTGACTCGAAGACGTGGAAGACCGAAGTTCCTCAGCATTCTCGTGCTTTTCCTTCAGCGAGTTATAGTTCTCTTGTAGCTTTCTCAGCTCAAACACCTTATCTGAGAGGTCTCTATCGAGCTCCCTGATTGTCGAGTTAAGCTTTGCAACGGTTAAGTCAGAATTTTTGAATTCCTGTTGAGCTTTGGCCAATCTCTGTTTTGTCTGATTCAACTCGTTTCTTAACATTTCTTCAGCTCTCTTGGCAGTTTGGACTGCAACTTCTGCAGCCTCAATCTTGCTATAATAGTTTTCAGCCCTAGCCTTGTAGAATTCAACGGATTCTTGCAACGACTCATTCTTGTTGCAAACCACTTGCAATCTCGAACTCAGCTGAGTGATCTGTTCCTGTTGGGCAAAGTTATTCGAATTGCTCGTTTGCAGTCTTTTGAGTTTCGTCTGGGACTCATTCAGCATGGAACTCAATCTCAAATTCTCCTGCTTCGTGTTCATAGTGTCTTTCTTGAGAGCAGAGCTTTCGATATTGCTGTTATTCTCAACGTGCTTTGTGGTATCCTTCAACGGCAAGGCAGAGGAAAGAGATTGTCTAAGTCTTTCTTCCATGTTCTGGATCTGAACCTCTGCAAGTTGGTATTTGGTTTTGTAGTCCACATCAACGGGAGCCAAGCCTCTGGCTTCCCTTGCATTGTTTTTGTACTGCAGCAATTCTTTTTGTAGCTCGATGTTCAGTCTCTCCAGTCTCTTGTTGGCCGCCCTTTCAACTGATAACTCTGATTCAAAGGACAAACTATCGTTTGGAGAGACAGGGGCGAGCTGTCTGGAAACCTCACCCCTAGAAGACGACATCGTAACACTGTTATCTCCCAGTTTCTTCAACTGAGCACGCAGTTGCCTGTTTTCGTAGGATTCAGAGGCCAATCTGGTTTGCAGCAACTCCATTTCCTCTTTCATACTTCTCATGTCAGGTTGCAACAGGTCTGGTCTTTGAGAAAGTTTGAACTTGAGCTCTGCCAACTTGACGTCGAGAGTTTTCTTTGACTTCGCCAATTGTTCATTTTCAATTTTGGCAGCCTTCAGATCTTGGGCTAATCTGGTCGATTGTCTTCTCTCGACTTCTAGTTCCTGATTGATTCCGTCAACAGTCGATTTCAGCTCAGTCAGTTCCTTATCAAACTTCTGCTTTCCTCTGTCAAAGTTAATCTCATCCGAAATTTTAGCCTCAAGAAGCTCTTTGGTCTCCTTAGACTCATGCTTCAACTGCTTGTATTTAGCCTTCAATCTCTCGAAATCAGACTTCAGAGTTTGCTCGCGAGAAGCATTGAGCTCGCTTTCCTTACTGCTGATGGCTTTGTTAAACTCAGCAGCAGCGATTTGACTTTTCTCCAGTGATCCCTTCAACTTTTGATTCTCTTGAACCAATCCATTCATGCGATCCTTCACAGTTTGAAGTTCGTTTGTCTAAAAAAAAAGTGTTAGTAGGTTGCACGGGCCGTCATTGGAAAAACCGAAGATTGCTTGGGGTGTTGATTACTTTAGTGCCCTTGAACATCAAAATACTTACTGTTTCACGCAGTTTTCGCTCCAGATCTTTGTTGTTGTCACCAATTTTCTTTTGAATTGAGGCAATTTCGGAGTCCTTCTGATCCACACAGGCTTTGAGCATTCCGATTTCTTCTTCCAAAGAGCTTGTTCCCTTTGAGTTGGAGTCGACTTCCTTGGTGAGAGATTGAATCTGGTCAAGAAGCTGGGTCTTTTCCTTTTCAACAGCAGAGCTTGTTGATTGATGCAGCTCGCCCATTTTTTCAATTTCCAGCTTCTTTTCGTTGAGTTCTTTTTCTAACTCAACGTGTCTCAGTCTTGCATTCTCAAGTTCAGTTGTCTTGTCCGATAACAGTTTTCTGTCGACCTCAGCATTTGCAACAATAGACTCGATCTCGAGCTTCAGGTTCTCCTTCAAAGCTCTTTCTTCTTCTTTTTGGGATCTCAAGTTCTTTATTTCGTTCTCGAGTTCCTTTATCTTTTGCATGTAGTACGACTGGTTGGAATCGGTATCGACAAGCAACGGCTTCAGCTGAGAAACTAGTTTGAACCAAGGGTCGTCCGAAAGCTCATTGTAGATCTTGAAGTTTTTGGCAATAACTTTGGAGGCTCTCATCTTTGCAAGTTTTTGCTTAGTTTGAGCCCTCAATGTCACACCTCTCACAATCGCATTGAACTCGGTCATGATGACAGCCATTCTTCTACTCTTTTCCTTTTCAAGACTTGCAAGAACACCATTGCGGAAGAACAGTTTCGTCGTACCCACTTTGTAAACTTCTGCGTCTAGTTGCAGTTCACCAAGAATGATTTCCGAAAGGTGTTTGTAATTCCTGTTGGAGCCTCTGATAGAGACATAGTTTTTGGCAAGAATACCATACAGTTCGACAAATTGCTTGAAGTCAACTCTGTTAGGATAACCAGATCTAGCAATTCTGATACCTTCCAAAACACCGTTACATCTCAATTGATCCAGGACTAACTGTTTGTCAAACACATTAGGCTGTTTGTTGGTGTTAGGCAAGATACATCTCACGAAATGTGGATGGGTCAACGATAGTTGCGTCATTAGATCGTCCAATTGCTGTTTGTGTCTTTGTGCCACCGTTCTGAACATCCCGCTTCTCTTCGCTGGTTTTCCCTTCACTGGGGAGTCGGAAAGGTTCACCATTATCGGAGTGGAAGGGTTAAAAAGATCTTGAACAAAGAGGTCGCTCGAGTTCGACAACAGCTCCACAATAGTGTTGCTGAGTGGATCTTTGTTCTTGTCGAGCCATCCTTCAATAGAGTACTCGACTTCACCCGCATAATGCTTGACAATAAACCCATCTCTGAGCTTGTTGGGTTTGTATCTGGCATTGGAATTCTTGGTAGTCTGTTTGGCCTTGGACTTATTTTCAAGCTCCTTGTGCAACTTTTCCAGATATGACTTATCCGAACCCTTTGGAACCACGCATTCCTCGTCTAAGATCGAAAATATTCCCACTCTGTTTTGGTTAGAACCTTCGATAAGTTCAATTGTGGGTTTCAACTCTTGTCCAAAATCAATGTAATTCCAGCTAATACCTTCTCTAAGATACTCGCTTTGTTCCAGGACAAACATGTGATGGTTGAAGAACTGTTGTAATTTCTCGTTGGTGTAGTTGATGCACAACTGTTCAAAAGAGTTCTTTTCGAAGATCTCAAATCCAGCAATATCTAGAATTCCAATTGATTTTGAAGCTTCCATTGATAAGACAGAGTTGCTATCGAAATTGTCGTTGATCTTGTCCACAAGATACTGGAACAGTCTCTCGTACAAGGATTTGGCAAGCGCGTCAATGGCAAACTTCACCTGTGAAGGGGTTCTCTGTTGGGTGACAAACTCTCTTCCGGCCTTCACTTTGGAAGTCAGCAATGCATTGTTTAGTTCTTTTTCGGGTATTCCACACAGATCTGCAATAGTCTTAATCGGAGCTTCGTCAGCAAAGAAGGCCTGTCTGTCGTCTTTGGCGTTTTTGAAGGAGATGTTTCCCAAGTGGAGGATGATGGCAATAATTTTGAAAATCTTCGATTGTTCCTCCGGAGAGATGTTCATAATTTCGAATGCTTTGATCAAATTTGAGAACTCCTTTTTGTCGTCGATGCCTGCCACGGAATGATTTGTGTCTTTCAAGTAGCCGTAGTCGTACACTGATCTATTGAGACTGAACTTCTTCAACTGCTCATCTGAGGCGCTTTTCAAAAACTGATAGAAAATGTGGTAGTTCCTCTCAGACTTGTCTTGCAGCACGATCCGGGATTTCTCGAGCAAATACCAATCTATGTGTGCTCCACACAGCTCCTTAGAGCCTGGCTGGATCTTAATTTTGACAAATTTTCCGAATCTCGACGAGTTGAGGTTTCTGACCGTTTGTGCGTTACCAAAACTCTCCAAAATCGGGTTGGCCTCAATGATCTGGTTACCAAACTCGATCGATTTCTGTCTGTTTGACTCCGACGACGCAACCGAGAGAATGTACTGGATCACTTTCTTTGTTGTTTCTGTCTTTCCTGCTCCGGATTCTCCCGTCACCAGGATGCTTTGGTCTTTGGAATCTTTGACGAGGTTCTGGAAGGCCTCTTCTGCGGTCGCGAATATGTGAGGCTTGATGGCACTGAGCCTCTTGTTGTTAGAATCCTCGGTGGCTGAATCTGGACATGAGCTGTTCTTGTAAAGATCCACAAAGCTCTGGTCATAAATGTTGAGCTGTTTGTATGGATTAATGGCGACCAGAAAGAGTCCAGAACAGGTGTAGATGGAATCGTCTTGATACCTCAGCAAGAGGTTATTGATCACCGAAGGCTCGTTCAAGTACGTCAACGAAGCCATGTCCTCGCACTTGTCAAATTGGGGAGGATTGCATCTTTCTATCTTATCGAGGTCGACAAGAACGGCCTCTTTCTTGCCGTCTTCCGGCTGAACTTTGAACCTCTTGCCCCCTTCTAGGGATTCAACAATACGTCCTTTGCAATATGTCAGTTGCTGATCTGGCAGCCAGACCAGTCCTTCCGACATCGCTGTGTCTTCGTCGGTTGATGTCATTTGCAAGCGTATGGCGCAAAAGGTGCGGTTGTCTAGCTAACAGAGTGTTATCTACTTGTTTGTGTGTCACATAATAAATCGCGCCCAAACGTAAACAAAATTTCGAAAAATTGAAAATAAAAAACTTTGTTTACAATTTCCTGTATTTGGGGAGGTGAGTGCATGTTGCACCGCCACAATCACCAGCCCCGTTTTCATCTCCGTAGTTGTGGCTAAGCACCAGACGTGTGTCTATTTTTTTTTGCACTGAAAATCAACACCCCTGATTGGCTGAATGGTCACGTGTATGGACCAGGAGTAAGTCTTCAAGTTACAAGCATTTTTACCGACAGAAAAACAGTCCAAGTAGTCTAGTAGTAATAGTAGTATTGATTTAGTCGGGATGGAAAGTGATGAAAACAAAGGTAGCACAGGAAGGAATGAAAAAAAAAAACGTCAAAACAAAATAGAACCAAAACCCCAGTACTGACGTGCTCGTTCAACCCTTAAAAAGTCCATCTATATGTCTTCACCAGCTTTGCAACCCAGTTGTGTGAATAGTGTAATTCGATAGTGGCACAAACAAACTTGAATGTTTGAAACCTCTTGATTTCTTTTGTGTGCTCCCCTTCCTCTCGTGTCTGTGAACTTAGTTTTCGGTGAACAGCTCCTCCTTCAAGTCAATTCCCAACTCTTCTCTGACCTCCTTAAGTTCGTCCAAGTAAGCCTGGTATTGCTCCTTGTTCTCCACCTTGTGCTTCAAACCTTCAAAGACTCTGACAGCGGTGGCGTAGTCGTTGACTCTTCTGCAGGCTCTCAAAGCTCTCTCAATGACAGCTGGCGAAGGAACCAAATCGTAGGAGAAACAGTTGTTCAAAACTCTCTGCGTCGTGTTAGTAAGGCAACGGTCACCAGTCATGTGCGTTTCACTATACTTACCTGGACCTCGAAAAGATCGTATGCCTCGTCAAATTCCTTCTCGTATCTGACAGAAAACTCCTCAAAAGTCTCCTCGTGGTGACCGGAGTACTTTCTGATGCTGTTGAGGGCCATGAGTCTTGGAGTGTTTCTCAACACCTGGACTCTGGCAGTAGGAACAGCTAACACTCTGGCGTTTTGTCTCACCGTGGCTCTGAGAACGTTCGAAAGCATCTTGATTTGATGTTGGTTGTCTATTAGATTTGCCCGACTAAATAAAGGAACCAAGGTATATGGTAACCAGCTGCAAAAATTCACTAATCTCCAGTTAACGTTAAAATTAACACTATGGTTATTGGACAAAAAAATTCTTTTCACACTCCTCGCTGCGAATTTTTCGCTGGCCACGCCGTTCTTGATTACGTAAGTATCCGATACCTGCAAAGTCTCGCGACAATTCCCAGGGATTTCCCCGGAACGCTCTGCTCGGGGGCTCTCCACCGGGGACCGTTTCACTACAAATTCTTTTACCGTAGACCGGCGATCCAGCTAATGACACACCGAACAATTGTCACAAATCCATCGGTTGCAAATCCTCTTCGTATCAGACACCCTCGTTTGCCGTCTCACTCTTGCCAGCCTAAAAAAAAAATCGTCTGATCCCCGTTTTTTCTCGAGACCCCCCCTTTCCCGAAACAGCCAATAATGTGTTGCTAAATTTTCTGGTGCAAAGGTGTAATATTTTCACCCTGTGTATTTTTGCAGCTGCGCTACTCCGGGGAAAGGTGAAGCTGATCTATAATCGTATCATTCATTAATAAATAGTCTAATAAATACTAATCTTCGCCACGCTGGTCTTTCCAAAATCCGCGTTTCTGTTCCTTCATATCCGAAAGAATCTGAATCCACTCGTCATGCTGTTCTGTGTAGGGCAAAGATGAGGTTTTTTTGAAGGCCCAGTTCAGAGTGTTTAGAGAACCACCATTTTTCTGCGCATCCAAGATGACGGCATTGAAGAACTTTTCCAAAACACTGCGGAATCGCTGGTATGGTTCAAATACCTCGGTATCGCTCCATATTGTGAGCGAAAGCTTTTCCAGGTATTTGAAAATGTAGAGTTTTTCCTCGATATGCATTTCCGACTGCAGCAAGGCAATCAGCATCTCGTGGATCAATATAACCGGTATATCTTTTCTGTAGTCGCGGTAAAACTTCAGAACCAACTCCAGTATGTTGTCCAAATTGTGCGGCATGAACTGGGCAACCAATCCGGCTTTGGGCCTCACAGAAAGTAGCATGTACACCAGCTCCTTCTTCTGAAAATCTGACACTTTTGGTATGTTCGGTACTGTTTCCGGTCTATTCAACACCAATTTCGACTCCTTCAGCTCGTTCAATTGCATTTTGAGCTCTTCCATGATTTGGCCACCGTCTTGCTCAATGTTTTTACTCAAGCGGAACGGGAAGAAGTCTCTGTTATCAGCCAAATCATCAAAGATCTTGTTCACCAAGATATCTTCAATGAATATCTGATTAGCTCTCACAATATCCTGTCTTCCCAGCTGTTGTGATTGGAATATCGTCACATTATCCAAAACTTCGGTGATCTTCAAAAAAGTTGTCCAATCAAAAGCTCCGGCCTCCTTCACGTATCTGCGGACCATCAGACCCAACAAAACAGAGTTTTTGAAAATGGTGTTCTTCAAACGTGGCATGTCGTTGGATGCACGAGAAGTTATCATTTCAACCCATTTTTTCAACAGAAGCTCAGTCAACTCTGGTGGGCATTTCCAAAGCTCGTTACCAACAACCTTGATGCTTTCTGAGTCCCACACCCAGAAATTTCCCTTGTACAAGAGAGAATGCTGATCTTCAGGAAGAACAACATCAATTTTGACTGACATTAGGGTTCTGGCCAGCAGATCTCCGATGGTGTCGCAAACGTCGTCGGTCTCGAAATCAGCCGCCTGGTGAACCATTTTGTATCGCTTCAAAGTGCCAGCAAGCAACGCCAGCCGCAGCTTCTTTTGGGATCCTGTATTTGCCAAAAAGTCCACCAAGCAGCTGAAAGATTTAGGATCTTTCAGTTCGATGAATTCATCGATTAGCAACACTTCTCTTATCACGTCATATAAGATCATCTCGTCTGGTTGTTTTGTTAAAAATGTGAGAAGCTGCTCCATCGTTGGCGTCTGTGTGCCGAGAACTTTCCTCAAAACCTCTCCAAGAACAAACGACTTGTTTTCAGGCGAGAGGCCTCTCACACACTCACAAACAATATAATTCTTTCCCTCATCCATCACAACGTGTTTTTGTAAGTAATACAGGAAAGAAACTTGTGTTTCTGCGGAACATCTTCCAAAAACATGTGCAAAAATCACGTTAGTCTTCCTCTCCTCTCGACTAGGCAGTCGGAACCCGCTCAGAACGCGACCGTGTTGCTCTGCAGCCGGCATTTTCTGCCATAACAGCTCCAAGTCTCCCGGAGAATACCGGAAGTCACTGCAAAGAATTATCTGCATGTCTGTCCAAGTCAAAGAATCCATAAGTCTCGAGCTCTTGAGCCCATCCCAAAAACGTTCTTTGACTTCCTCAGAAACACCAGTTAAGAATTGTTCAACAAAATAGCCAGTAAAGTTGGGCAAGGACGCCAGGTTCTCATCCTCTGCGAAATGGAAAATCAAACGCATCATTTCATCGGATCCGATCGTCGCGTGTCTCAAATGTTTAACAGTTGCAAAAATTCTGAAGAGTCTCAGGTTATCGTTGTCGTACCTATGACAATCAGCATCAAGGGACTCGCTGAACTCACTGAACGAACTAAAGCTGTTGCCTGAATATTTCAACTCCATCGAATTGAGAAACTCGAGTAACTCAAAGTCCACCGGGTATTCAATTTGCCTAAGAATCATTGGATTTCGACAGTGCCTCATGTAAACCCTCAGAAACTCCACCTTTGACCACTCTGGGCCAATTAGACGCACTACAAAGTCCACTGCCCGCGCAGTTTCCTCCAGTGACGCGTTGTGATTCTCAATCAGGTATGTCGCGTTGATATACCACCGATGTTCCACAAGCATTCGCAACATCTTCTCCCAGTCTCTCGATCTGGCCTTGGTACGGTACATGAACTTTTGTAAAGGAGCAAGAACAGAAACGTATCTGTTTCCAATTGACCTGTCTATGAGCTGTTTTGTGTCGTATGTGTCAAATTCGAGTTGTTGGAGCCGAAGGCGGTCTTCTGGATCAAACAAATTGACGGACTCAGGAGTAGAAAGAATGGTGTGATGTCTTTCTGGAGTTGCATTTTGCTCTTTTGATGAACTTGGGAGTGCTTGTTCAATGATGAATGACTCCATTGCCTCTAGGAACCACCTTTTGAATGGTCTGGGAGATTCATCTGGAGAAGTTTCCTTTCTGTTGCCTGCAAAAGCACTGGTCCGGATGGTTCTGTTTGCATTTGGTAGCAACAGATTGCACGTGCCCGTAATTGACAGATTCAGTGGGAAACGTACGCGCCATCCTCGCCGTACCAGCATTTTCGGATGCGTTTGTATAACAAGATGGGAAACAAAATGTTACGATTGACACACAAGAAATAAAAAAAGTTGTGGAGACAATCAGGTTGTGGCGGTGTGGTGTGGCGGTGCTTCCGTTTTTTTTTTTTTCCACAAGCGTTCCAACCTGCCAATGTGGCGGGTGCTTTTTTTTTTCAAAACACTACAAGGTCAAAAGTGACTACATCTAAAGGATTTGACAGAAAGCATTGAGAGCAATATATGTTCTAGACCATATTGAAAACTTATTTCTTCTGTCCTTGAGCAGCAACAGCAGCAGCACCGGCAGCGGCGGCTTCTGGGTCCAAGTAGTAAGAAGGCTTGATTGGCTTCAAAGAGTCGTCCAACTCGTAGACCAGAGGGATACCGGTTGGGATGTTGAGCTCAGCAATGTCGGCGTCCGAAATGTTGTCCAGGTGCTTAACAAGGGCTCTAAGAGAGTTACCGTGGGCAGCAATCATGACGGTCTTACCGGCCAAAAGCTCCTTGGCAATGGTGTCTTGCCAGTATGGGAGCATTCTGTCGATAACCAAAGACAGAGACTCGGCCTTTGGCAGGACGTTTGGATCAATGTCGGCGTATCTCTCGTCACCGAACTGAGAGAACTCGGAATCGTCCGCAATTGGAGGAGGAGGAACGTCAAAGGATCTTCTATAAGTTTGGAAAAGCTCCTTACCGAATTGGGCCAGCGATTCGGCCTTGTCCTTACCTTGGAGATCACCGTAGTGTCTCTCGTTCAATCTCCACGATCTCTGGACAGGAATGAACAATCTGTCGGCCTTCTCCAAAGCAATGTTGGCGGTCTGGATAGCTCTGGTCAACTTGGAAGTGAAGAGGATGTCTGGCTTCAATCCAGACTCCTTCAAAAGCTCACCAGCTCTGGCAGCCTCAGCTCTTCCAACCTCCGAAAGGGTCACATCAACCCAACCGGTGAACAGGTTCTTCTCGTTCCATTCGGACTGACCGTGTCTGACTAAAATCAACTTGTGGACCATTTTGTGTGTGTTTGGCGTTTGTGCAATCTGATAAAAATCACCGCTAAAAGTTATCCCGGAAAAACCGATCTTGTCACCTCTTTATAAACTTGTCTCATCGGGCTGCTCACGTCATTCAGGAATTTACAACTCCGAACTTTCGAGCTTTCCCGCTCGCGCAGGGCCGTCGTCACCCGTCCGGGTTTTCTCCGGGCGGGGAAAAAGCAAAAACCAAGAGCCGGGTGTGGTTACGTAAGCAATGTTTTTGTTTCCCCGTGTACGGGTGTGAGAAGTCTCTGTTGGGTCTGAATTTTTTTTCCTCTGAAACCCACAATTAAAGAATGATCTTGTCCTGTTGTTATTCCCGTCAAACAGTCATTTCCAGGCAACACTACTGTGATTTACACGGTGTTGAGAATCTCAAATCGTGTTTCCACGTGAATAGACCCCCGAATTCCACGTTTCACGAGGTAGGTCTCCCCAGTAACAATCTTGTTCTGCTTGTTTACTGACACAGCGACACAGGTTCAAACATGTTTGGAGGCTCAAATAACAACTCAAACGCCAATGCGTCGCCCTTTGGGGGCAGCTCAACTGGAGGATTCCAGTTTGGAGCGGCTAACAAGAATAATGCCTCTGGTGGCACTGGTGCTGCCAGTGGGTCGCTTTTTGGCAGCACACAATCAAACACAGCAGCCACCCCGTCGACTTTCTCGTTTGGTGGATCGAACTCAACGCCGTCAAACTCCAACTCAGCGTTTTCTTTCGGCGCAAATAACTCGACTGCAGCCAAACCATCGGCTTTTTCTCTGAATACTGAGAACAAGCCGGCACTTTTTGGCAGTTCTTCATCTAATACAACTGCCTCTGAGCCTTCAAAACCTGCCTTCTCGTTTGGTGGCTCGAATTCTGCTTCTGGCTCTTCCGAACCGGCAAAACCAGCGTTTTCGTTCGGCTCATCTCAGCAGAATAAGCCCTCTGGTGGACTTTTCGGAGCCTCCACGGCCGAGAAGAACGCAACAGCTCCTTCGCTCTCATTTGGAAGCACTCCTGCAGCAACAAACACGGCAAATGCGGGTTCTAACGGATCCACGGGGCTCTCATTTGGCTCTACGGCAAGCAAAACTGCAGATTCTGGGTTCTCATTTGGCAACAGCAACAACGCAACCTCGACCGCCACTACCACCACCTCAACCACAGACAACAAGCCCGCCACTGGTCTGACCTTTGGAAGCACCACCACGGAAAATAAGCCAGCATCCGGTGGTTTTTCTTTTGGATCCAACAATGCGTCGGCTAAGTCTGCTTCTTCTGGCTTTTCCTTTGGCACTCCTGCAAAAACCGATGACAACAAGCCAACCTCGTCCGGGTTCTCGCTAGGCTCGACGGCCAAGCCTGAAGAAAAGCCTGCAGCAGCAGCGCCTGCGTCAGGAGGTTTTTCTTTTGGTACGAGTAAGCCAGCAGCCAGCGGCGGTCTATCATTAGGATCGACAACAACTCCGTCTAAACCTGCTACGTCGGGATTCTCGCTCGGAGATAAAACTGAGAACAAACCGGCAACCACCGGAGGGTTCTCGTTTGGTACCGCAAACAAGGCCGAAGATAAGCCCGCAGCTTCGTCCGGTTTCTCGTTTGGATCGACGGCCAAACCGGCTGAGAAACCTGCTGAGAAGTCCACTGAGAAGCCTGCTGCGTCGGCTGGATTCTCGTTTGGGTCCACAAAAGCCGACGACAAGCCAGCAGCAACCACGGGGCTCAGTTTTGGAGGCACTTCCAAACCGGAAGAGAAACCAGCAAGCAGCGGTTTTTCATTCGGAGCTCCAAAGACGGAAACGAAGCCTGCCACCGGAAGCCTTTCTTTTGGTGCGGCCAAGCCTGCCGAGCAGAAACCTACTGAGACCAAACCTGCCGCTGGGGGTTTTTCATTTGGATCCACGGCAGCTAAAACCGAGGAGAAGAAACCTGAGACGGCAGCAACTGGATTTTCGTTTGGATCGGCTGCAAAGACAGAAACAACGACCGACAAGACGAAAGAGGAGTCGGGTGACAAGAAGGTGACTTTCAGCGTAGACGTTGGCGACAAACCAAAGATTCAACTTGAGGACATCAAGCCGCAACCGATTTCGATAAAAAACAAGACTCTTGAGGATCTTATCACGAAGTGGACCACGCAGTTGTCCTCGTCGTCTAAGATTTTTGAGAGCTACAGCGAGAAGATAAACCAATGGGATCAGGTTTTGGTTGCATCTTCCGACAAGATTTCCAAGCTATATGCTGATTCGTTGGTGTGTGACCAAAAGCAGAACAAGATCGATCAGACTCTGTCATACATTGAGAAACAGCAGGAGGAGTTGGACAGTTTGCTTTCTGGATACGAGAGACAGTCGGAGACGCTTCTGGCCACGGTTCAGCAGGTGAACAACTCAAACAATGGGAACGAAGTTGTTCTGACGAACGACCAGGTCAGAGAGAAGTCGTACCGACTGGCCGAAACGTTGGAAAACAAGTTGGATTCTTTGGGAACCAACTTTTCGTCTTTGATCTCGGAGGTGAATGAGGTGAGCGATTCGTTCAATAAGTCACTATTGTCGACTAGCGCTAACAACTTGGACGACGAGACCACTTTGGAGGATATTCTGAAACTGCTCAACAACCACCTGGAGAGTTTGAACTGGATCGAAAAGAACGAGCTCTTGTTGAAAGAGAAGATCGCCGCGATCAAAAAGACAAACGTCTAGCTACTTTGTATAATTTTAACGTTGAGTGTTCTTCATTACATGCTAACCGTCTATCTATGCTTCATTTTTTGAGGGCATCCGAGACTTTTTTTTGCAATCTCATTTCCAATCTTGTCCTATCGAAATCCCTGATTTTCACTTTGGAGCTCGCCTCTTTGTTGAGAATACTGTATTGGCTTTTCAAAGCAGGTGGTTCTGGTTTTTCTCCGATGCTCAATTTTTTGAAGTCCATAGTTGGCGGCGGAAGCTCGACACTACTGGTGTTTTTCTTTCCCCACGACGCCGATCTTTTCAGAATATCGCCCAAGAACGGTGACGAAGGTCTCGACTTTTTGATTGGAGACGCAGAGAGATTCCCTTTTTTGTCCTCTTCGTTTGAAAGGCCCGAGTATGACTCGATCATTTTTGACCCCTGGACTGCGAGATCCTGATCAGACAGGCCGTAAAGCTTCATGGCGTCCAAGGCGAGCTGCGGGATGTCCACATCGACGTGGTCTGGATCAGGTTCGTCCAGTTCGAACGAGTGCGAGTGTTTTGACTGGTGGTTTTCCTCGATGTATGTGAAGTTGAGCTCGTCTGTCGGCGAGTCGATTTCGTCGTTGACAAGAATCACGGCAGATGACGTTGGGACTCTCACCTTGGAGCTATCGTTGATAGGGTAATGCAATAGCAGGAACAGGGCCTCTCCATAATCGGAAATCATGAGTTTCTGTTTGATTTTCGAGATCAGAAGAATGGTGATGTATGGTAAAAGTAGACTCATGTCCATGGTCTCTTTGCTCTGGAAGTATCCAAAACAAAGCATCTTGTCCCAGAGTTCAAAAGAGTTGAACAGACCGATCTCTCGGATCAGCAGAAGACGGAAGTACCGAATCAGCCAGATAGCAGAATCGAGACGGAACTTATTTTTGAACAGATGGTACTGGAACTTGTCCACGAGACGAAGCTTCAGGTCAAACTTGATCGATTCCTGGAGAAGAGACGTTTCATCGTAGTATTTTTCGAGAATGACACCAATCATCTTGTTAAAAACGCTGAAAACATCGTGTGCAAGGTATTTTTCGTCCATGAGCTCGATTATTTGCTCATCTAGAGCGTCTAGATTCCTGTTTTCCCGTGCTATTTTCTGTGCATTGATGAGCTCTCCTTTCAGTACGATGTAGATGAATCCGATCAGCTCGTGTAATCCCTGGTAGTACGGCCCGCCGTTGAGCTTCCACCACCGATAAAGGATCTCTATGAGCTGTTTTCTGTTGGGCGAGCTTGCGATGAAGTAATCCGGGAGCTGTGGGAAGAGTCTATTGATATCTGAAATGAGACATTCGAGTGTCTGAAGATCTGAGTTTTTGGAGCTTTTCGTTTCTGGTGAAAGCGGGTCGTGTTGGATCCGAATGCGGGACAATTCGAGCTTCTTTCCGAGGTTGTCGCTGAGGTCAGTCTCGGGTTTCTCCTCGAACTCCGAGTAGAACTCGTCGGACTCGTTCAGCTCGTTCCAGGGAACAGCAAATTCCTCCACCAAAACGTCGTAGTCTTTTCTCATTGCCCTGAGCGGCGCCAGGTTGAGTTCGGTGCCGTTCTGCTGCTTGCCGATCTGCAGAACGGCAGCTCTCCAGAGCAAGGATCTCGAAAAGTACAGCGAGTTGCTGGAATACGAGTCCGCCAGATTTGCCTCGAGCATTCTGTTCACGGACCCAAAGCCCGTGAGCGTTTTCTTGACTTTTCCGAGCACGAGGGAGTCTGTAGTGGTCATCTTGTGCTGTTCATGGGGGGGTGCGGGCAGGAGATGAATCAGAGTGTATTTTCTCGTGAATCGGGGGCTGTTCAATGTGCAATTGGCTGTACTTGCTTTATTTCTGATGTTTGTGCCGCTGTTGTTGAGTTTCCGCGAGTTTTACCCGATTTCCAGCCTCGGTTGTACGCGTTCCAGGAGCAGCTGCTAATAATTTGATGATAATATTTTTATGTTCCGCGCAGGAATTTTTTCAGGGATAAAAATAATGTCAATTTTTAGATCGAGATCAAAATCGACGTAGAAGCCTGTGCAGAGATTTTTGTAGACTGTAGTTACGCAGGTTAATTTGGAAGTTACAACTGTAGAAGTTTGGCAAAGATGTGGCACAAAAGAAACCAAGAGAGGTCAAAAACACGACAGGTAGACCACTGTTGCCGAATGCTGGATCAATTGTTCCTGAACAACTTATGGACCGAAACAGGAGCGCAAAACTGGCGTTGGCCTCGCGATGATGCCCGTTGAGACTCGCTCCTCTGTATCCAGTTCCCTGACGACGACTCGAAAACGGTCTTGATTTAACAAACTAAGATCATATAAGTTTTACCCCAACTTCCGGAAGTCGTGCGAATGAGACGCAGATCCGGGCTGTGTTCATGCACAGAAAAAAAACTTGATAAGATTTAGCGATCACGATCAGGTGTAGCGGGAGGATGCGGCGAAAACAGCGACTTTGAGTGTGGCACGCGACGAAACGAAACGCGTTAGCTTCCGTGCAAACTCGGACTGAAACTACATGGTTTCTTGCCACCTCCGCTGGCTTGCTTCTTTCATACTGAGCTCCCTGACATGCAAATGTACTTAACTATCCGTCTCTCTCGAGCCGTTGCAGTGTGAAAAATTTCGCTCCGGGCCGCGGATGCACGCACGCACGCACGCACGCAAGCAGGCGCGCACGCAGGTTTACGTAAGCATACGTGCAAAAAAAATTCCCTCTTGGTCGTGCGCGCGCAAACGACGCCTTTTGCTGCGCGTCGGTCGCAGCATTTCAGCCAATCAGAGGTCGTGACAGCTTCAACTTGCCACAGCGGCCCTTTTTCCTTTTGGATATCTTGTTTTTTCTTGTTTCCCACCTTGTATTTTTTTTGTATTCTGAACACTTCCTTTAGGTACGGGACACACGACCTGCAAGAAACAGTAGTGGCGATAACAGAAGAAACGCGTTTTTTCTCGTGATGAGAGTAAAGAGACAAAAGGTTGACAACTCGTTGATTGACGAAGAATTAATGGGTCAGACTCATGAGTTACAATTTGACCAACAATCCACAGAGTCAAAAATACATGAGCTTATCCCCAAATATCACAGCGACCTAGCAGGTTTGCAGATACCGGGCTACACTCAGTCCCCGCAAGCACAACAACAGCCACAGCAACAATCGCAGCAATCGTCACAACAACCAGCCCCTGTTTCTAGCACACAGCAACGCAAACTGGACGCCAATTCCCATGATCATAACGCTTCTGATGCAGAGACTACGCGACTCGTGAACGAAACCATTGCTGCACAGGCAGCCCAAGTCGCGCAACAACAACAACAACAGCATTATCACTACACACAACACCATCCTCAGCAGTATGATTACCAGCAGAGCCCCACACAACAAGGTCAAGCACAACAGCACTATCAGCTACCAAACCCGCCAACGCACCTGACACACGGTCAACCCGGCCAACAGTACCATCATCTACCCCCGCCACCGGCGGCAGGATCAGACTACCAGCAGGTGGGCCATCGTCACGTGCAGTCTGACAGAAGTCCGTTGGAGGGACCAGACCCTAGTGAATATTTGGTGACGCCGATGATTGAAGAGCAGGCTTTTGACAACGTTAACGTGCTGAAGGAGTTTGTGAAGGAGTTTGGTAAAAAGAACGAGTTTGGTATTGCCATTGCGCACTCCAACAACAAGGCCATCTACTTCACGTGTGAGCTTGGAGGCTCTTACAGGGAGAAAAGAAGCAAAAAACAGCTTGCTGAGGCGCGTTTCAACGACGGTGGTGATTTGCATCAGAACTTTGAGCCGAAGAAAATCGGAACAAAGAAGATCAAGTGTCCCTTTGCAATGGTTGCCAATTTCTCGAAAAAGAAAAACTTTTGGACCCTCAAAATCACAGAGAACAAGCACAATCACGCGAAGTTGAACCCATTGGAAGACTTCCCTATGTTGAGAAAGCGTTCCAACAGGGTCAATTCGACGATCAAGGAGTTGTATTCCACTGGAGACAAGCCATCGGTGATCCACCAAAAGCTGACTGCAATCTTCAGTGATATTGTTATCAAAAGAGAAGATATTTACAATGAGATCAGGATACTCAAGAAAAAGGGGATGGTGCCCACGAATTCTGAGATCAAGAACAGGAAAGTTGCTGTTGAAGACCTTGCTGGCAGTCAGCACTATCAACAAGCAACTGCTGTGCCAGGACAACAGCAACTTCTGCACCACCAGGGCTCTGGTGGCCACCAGCAGTCTCCTCAGGTTCACGACAACTTGGCTTGGGCCACGCAAACATACCCACAGATCGATCCTGATAATAAGAAAGAAGTTGAGCAACAGGCTGCAGCTGCTGTGGCGGCGGTGCAGGCTTTGAAAGATTCGGCCGTGGTGAATCATCAGCAAGGACAGGACTTTCACAACCAACAACAACCGCATTACCAACAGCACTTCCAGCAGTCCTCTGTCCAGGGACAGCAGCAACAGCAAGCTTATCAACAACATTACCAGCAGCCCCATCACCAAGGGATGGGTCTTGCTAATCAAGGGTCTCAGGCTCAAAATCCGCAGCAGTATCAGTATCAGGCATCGGGCCAGTACCATTACTCCAACCCAAGTTCGAACTCATCTGCCCCGTTGAAGGATGAGCATTTTAATATTGACGAGCGTCTTTTAGGCGGCAATTGAGCCGAGTGTGTTTTTCTGATATCCACTGACGGCTCGAGATGTCGTCTGTGTACTTTTATATTTCTTGTGTTCTCTATGCTATAATCACAGCTTTAATCGAAACAGAGTCTGTCGGGCCCTTCTGTGGTTGTAAAACACACCCGTACACCGCATTTTAGTTTACCCCGCGAATCTTTCATGCAGCCCCTTGCCCGGGGATTTTTCAGTTCAAGAAGGAAGGGGTCCCGGAGAAAAGGATGAGCGACTTTGGAGGAGATGACTATACATGGTCAAGGATGGAACATCGGAATTTGGACAACTCCGTGCGCGCAAAAGTTGCTGATGAAGTCTGGAGTTGTGATTGGCTATTGCGAATCCGAGTCCGAGCCAGTCTGTGTTGACTTTATGCGGAGTCCTTGAGTTTTTCCAGTTAGGCATAGACATATAAAAGGGACTCAAAAACCTCCTTATGGATTCCAAACTACTTGATCCTTGATTTCAATCGTTAGCAAGAAATTATGGCCTTCCAAAAAATTACGGTGAAGACTCCCGTCGTGGAGATGGATGGAGATGAGATGACCAGAATCATCTGGAAACTCATCAAGGAGCAACTTATTCTCCCCTTCCTCGACATCGATCTCAAGTACTTTGACCTTGGCATGGAGTACAGAGATAAGACAAATGACCAGGTGACCGTTGAAAGTGCTCTTGCCAACAAAAAGTACGGTGTGGCGGTCAAGTGTGCCACCATCACCCCTGACGAGGCCAGAGTCAAGGAGTTTGGACTGAAAAAAATGTGGCTTTCTCCTAACGGTACCATCAGAAACATTCTCGGTGGTACTGTTTTCAGAGAACCCATTATCATTGAAAATATCCCAAGAATTGTGGGCCACTGGGAGAAGCCAATTGTTATTGGAAGACACGCATTTGGGGACCAGTACAAGTGTGAAAACATTGTTACTCCAGACTGTGGTGGTGAGTTGAAGATTGTTTTCACTCCGAAAGACGGCTCTGCTCCGCTGGAGTATCCTGTTTACAATTACACTGGAAAGGGATGTGCTCTTGCGATGTACAACACAAAGGAGTCCATTGAAGGTTTTGCTACGAGTTCCTTTGAGCTGGCTGTGGACAGAAAATTACCTCTGTACATGTCCACCAAGAACACAATTTTGAAGCAATACGATGGCTTGTTCAAGGACACCTTCCAGGAGATCTATGAGGCTAAATATAAGCAAAAGTTTGAGGAGTTGGGAATCTGGTACGAACACAGACTCATCGACGATATGGTGGCTCAGATGATCAAGTCCAAGGGTGGTTACATTATCGCTATGAAGAATTACGATGGTGACGTTGAGTCCGACATTGTGGCCCAAGGGTTCGGATCTTTGGGACTTATGACTTCGGTTCTTGTTTCCTCCGATGGAAAGACTTTTGAGTCTGAAGCCGCTCATGGAACTGTCACCAGGCACTACAGACAGCACCAGCAAGGGAAAGAGACTTCGACCAACTCAATTGCCTCCATCTTCGCTTGGACCAGGGGTCTATTGAAGAGGGGAGAGCTGGATGGAACTCCAGACGTGGTGAAGTTTGCCGAGGAATTGGAGAAGGCAACGATCGATACTGTGAGAGTTGATGGAATCATGACAAAGGATTTGGCTCTTGCTCGCGGTGAGACAGAGAGATCGGCATACGTGACAACTGAGGAGTTCATTGAGGCTGTCGCAAAGAGACTGACCAAAGAGCTGGGAGCTTGAGCAACTCAGAAGTATTCGCGCGGATTGGTGATAAAGGGGATAATGTTGGTCTTCGCGTCATAGTATCAAGCGGTGAGTTTCGTCACTTATTTATATACCTATTGATACAAATTTTAGGGTCCTGATTAAAAGCGGTAGCCATTGAAAAAAAAAAAATTATTTTTCACGACGCGTCGATGTAGAAAAAAGATTTCCTTCAAAGCTTCCGGACGTGCTCTCTTTAACTTAAAAGGAACTCTATGAATGCAGCCAGATACCACTTTGAGAATGGGCTCAGACACGTGACTCCGTACTACCATGAGTATGTTGCCAGTGCTAAAGGACGATGGTTTGGCAGAACTGTTCTGGACGTGTATTCTAGCGAGTTCAGAAATCAGCCTGCCGAGTACCACTACAACAAGATCAAGTCTGGAAAAATGAGACTCATAAAAAACCCAAATTCAAAGAAACACTTCCGCGTGATTCAAGGTGATGAGCTGTTGACTTGTACAATTGAAACGGGAGACAAAGTTGTTCATAAAGAACACGTCCATGAGCCGCCTGTGTTGCACAACCCCACGAAGGAGTCTCATTTCTATCTTCCCAAAAACTCCAGCATTCCTATAGTTTTCGAAAACGACTCTTATTTGGTGGTTGACAAGCCTGCGGGAGTTCCAGTTCATCCTGTCAACGTTTACTATTACAACTCGATTACCGAGATTCTCAAACACGACCTTTCCATTGCAGATCCGTTCCCCTGTCACCGTCTAGACAAACTCACCTCGGGAGTTCTCATTTTTGGCAAAACCAACGAATCAACGTCTCACATCAAGACAATGATGAGAAGCAGACAAGTCAGCAAGGAGTACGTCGCTCGAGTCCGGGGAAAGTTTCCTGTAGATGAGATCTTATGCGAGGATCCGGTGATTTACGTTTACGCAGCTAGGGATCTGGTGCGCAACTACGAGAATGCACGAACGGTGTTTCAAAGGTTATGGTATGACTCTGAGAAAGACGAAAGTGTTGTCAGGTGTCACCCAATAAGTGGTTTTTCACACCAAATCCGGATCCATCTGCGTAACCTTGGACACCCAATAGCCAATGACCCTCTGTATTCTCCGTCATGTATCTACGAAGACATCGTGCGCTCTCGATCGGATTTGACAGCAAGTTACATGGAAAAAATCCAACAACGCTCCGCCGCAAACAGAACAGAAATGGAGTCGGGAACAACTTGTCCGGAGTGTCTGAAAACGTTATACAACGATCCATTGAAAGACGAACTCTACATATATTTGCACTCCCTCAATTACGTTGTCGGAGACCACGAGTTCAAGACCCAGTATCCAGTGTGGGCAGACAAGTGATTGTAACTCGGCTCAAAATCACGATAGCTGTATTAGGTATACACTTTTCCATGGATATCTATTTTCACACACCCAGCACTAGGGGGTCCGGAGAAATAGAGAAGCTCCCAGAGCACCGACGAGTAACCTCCTGGGTCGCTTGTATTCAGGCAAGCGTAAAACGAGCCATCTTTGTCGTTATCAAGGATAACTTTGCCGTGGTAAAACTTTCTGCCCACTGTGTCGATTCCGTTTTCCGTGTCGACAAAAGTCACCTTATTGTCAGAAAAACCAACCGACAGTGCAACAAAATTGCCTAGTAGCACCAATTCTTGGTTGGTGGCAAACGAAGAGACAATCTTCGAGGTTGGATTGTAACTCAGGTGCAAGTTGGAATCAGGAGTTTCGGCCAGAAAAATATAGTCTAGACCAGGACCTTCATTGATTGAGTTGAGCTGCAGGTCAACAAGGGACGAATTGCTCGTCTTGATAGACAACTCGAAAGAATGTTCGAGAGTTGCGTTCCAATCTGGGCCAGAGGGTAGGAAGGCAGGTGCTGCCAAGGAGACCGACAAAATGCACGATAAACAAGCCAGTATAGGGGTCATTGTCAGTCGGTAAATGGTATTTGTTAGTGAAGAAGGTCTGCTACAGAAGTTTTACAGCGTTAGGACACGGCTTGGTTCTTTTATATCTAGGTATATCGCCGTATTCTGTTATTTTACACCGCTTTCTGTTGCCACAGATGCTGCTCGAGTTACGGTTTCCAAGTGAACTGAAATTGGCAACTTTTCGATGCTAGCATAAAAAAGTGTCTGTTCTGGAGATTCCTCGCGTCATTTTAGCGAGCCTCACGGGGATTCGAAAAAAAAAATTTTAAAGCTCCTCGGGATCACGTGATACAACACAGACTTCTGTAACAAGCTACAAAAAGCTATGTTCCATTACCAAGGAAGATTTTTCCCGCGACTACCATCATAATTCATACTGGGAAGAAAAACTAAGTTCTAATATACACCATAAACAAAAATAATATAACGATTTAGCCATTGGAGGTGTTATATCTTCCAAGACATGACTGCTACCGAAACTAGAATACAAAAAGGAAAAAAGACGTAATCTCTTTTTGCATCTTCTTTAACCACCGAAACCGTACAAGGTTCTTCCTTGTCTCTTCAGAGCGTAAACGACATCCAAAGAGGTGACAGTCTTTCTCTTAGCGTGCTCGGTATAAGTGACGGCGTCTCTGATGACGTTCTCCAAGAAGGACTTGAGCACGGCTCTGACTTCTTCGTAGATAAGGGCAGAGATTCTCTTAACACCACCTCTTCTTGCCAGTCTTCTGATAGCTGGCTTAGTGATACCTTGGATGTTATCTCTGAGAATCTTTCTGTGTCTCTTAGCACCACCCTTTCCTAGACCTTTTCCACCTTTACCTCTGCCGGACATTGTTGATATGTATAATTTATTTGGTTAGAACAAACTTGAACTGATAACAAGAAAGAGAAGAAAAAGCCAACAAGACACCACCCAATTACCAGGGGGATCTCTCCGTGTATTTATATCTTGCAACCCTCAGTTCGACCGCGTGGAACGAAACAATCCTCCTTGCATTCACTCTATTGTCAATTCTATCAAATTTACCGGCTCAACACGTCCCAAAAAATACCCTTTCGCGACGTGTTTTCCCCGTATTAATATTAGTGCTTAAGTTTACACAGCTCCCTGAGTAAACTTTGGTACTAATAATTTTCGGTGACTGGACTAATTTTTACCCAGCCGGTCGCGTAAAGTTCAGTCCTAAATTGTTTGGGCCATTTTTGTGTTTCGCGATAAACAAAAAAAACTCCACACTGCAAGACACAGAGCGGAATGTATGGATATTTAAACAAGGTGTTCCCGCTTTGTCTTGTTCTTGTTGATAGGGGTGTTGTTTTGTCTTAGATATCAAACAAAATGGCTAGAACCAAGCAAACAGCAAGAAAGTCTACCGGTGGTAAGGCACCAAGAAAGCAATTGGCCTCCAAGGCTGCCAGAAAGTCTGCACCAACTACTGGTGGTGTCAAGAAGCCTCACAGATATAAGCCAGGTACCGTCGCTCTGAGAGAAATCAGAAGATTCCAAAAGTCTACTGAGCTCTTGATCAGAAAGCTTCCTTTCCAAAGATTGGTCAGAGAAATCGCTCAAGACTTCAAGACCGACCTCAGATTCCAATCTTCCGCTATTGGTGCTCTGCAGGAATCCGTTGAGGCTTACTTGGTGTCTCTCTTCGAGGACACCAACTTGTGTGCCATCCACGCTAAGAGAGTTACCATCCAAAAGAAGGATATTCAACTCGCTAGAAGATTGAGAGGTGAGAGATCTTAAATATAATCAGCTTCGCCAGTCGATTATGTTTTGTGACGGTTTCTTTTACTGTTCCTTTTTCTTTTGATTCTTAAATATTTTTAGTCTTATGGGGGTGGTACGGTGTTTTCATCTCTGATGATAAGTGTATATTAGGAAATTTATTTCGATTTACAACAATATTGTAGTCTTTTGTCTTGGTGCAGCGACTGTTGTTTTCCATCTGCACGAATCACCTTGCGAAAGTTGACGTCCTCAGTCTGGAACAATAAGATTACGTAATTTATACCGTAAGCTGTTTTATTTTTTTCACCCCGTATTTTAAGTTGCTGAAGTGAAATTTCACCATAGATTCCAACGCAATTGCTTCCTTTTTCACTTGAAAACTCTTCTCAACTACACGACAGCACTCATGACGGACATTGATGCAGTGAAACCGAAAGCGAAGTCTCAACTCTGGGAGTTATCCAACTCTCCCATTCCAGCATGGGCGTTTTCTGCCTCGTTGCTAGCCACCAATGCCATTAAACCACCGATCGAAGTGCAATTAGCTGCCGCTTCCAGAGCGCAAACGTCTAGAATCCTTCCGTCGTTCTTTAAGCCTGCAAAGCCAATTTCCCCGTACCCAAATGGAATCACAACTTTGCTCTTTGGCTCTTTCATAGGTCTTGGTGGATTCATGTGCTACGATAACGATCCTGTTAACGGGGCGGGACTGATTGGTGCTTGGAGCATTCTGTACTGTCTTGGAAACACGCGTAAGGCCATTTGGAGCTGGAAACTGTATCCCAAGTTTCTTCTTGTTGGTGCCGGAATGAACAGTGTAATTTACGGAGGACGGTTCTTCGGATTCTTTTAGTATCGAGAAAAAAAAGTTATCTAATATAACATGTGTTATTCACCATTGTAACGGAAGCCAATTTCGCGCTTCGGCATACTGCTGTATCAGGGAATCGTCAAACATCTCAATAAAATGTTGGTCCAACGGTCGTTCTTTTGGATAGGCGAACTTTCTATACTCGTCGAAGATCATACTCAACGACCATTTCTGTAATTTTCTGATGCATCCAACAATGCATCCTGTTCTGTGTTTTCCTCTGTTACAATGGATCAACACTGGATGGTTTTCCGGATTGGTGATGATCTTCAGGGCCTCGTTCACCTGTTCGGGCTTGATTTTCACAAATGGCTCTTTGTTGCCGCTAAGTCCAACCTGGAAAAACTTGATGCCATTTTTTTGCAAGAATTCAACATTCTCAGGAGGGTATTCTTCCGGTATCAGACACAAGATCGATTTCAACTTTAGTTTCAACAGAAAGTCGAAATTTTCTACTCTTGGAAAAGAGGAGCGGTAAATCATACCACATACCAAAGCAAAATTCTCAGGTGGTGTATAAGTTAGTAGTGGGGGGAGTTCTGCTTCTGATGAATCTTTCTTGTGGTTCTCGCGCGGTTCAGTGAGCAGATACTCCTTTGTCTCCTGTCGTTCCCTGTACCGTTTGACTTTTTCGGGATCGGTCGGAACGAACTTGTCGTACTCGTCCTCATCCTCCAAATCTAAAGTCTCGCCGTCAATTGTCGTCTCGTCGTTGAGATTGAGCTTTTGCTTGACCAACGTGGTGACATAATTTTCGTGATGGTCGTTCACAAGCCGCAAAGCGTGCTCTGTGCTGAAAACTTGAGACTCGTCATTAAACTCAGGCTCAAAATCAAATATCTCAGATTGGTCGTCCATGGTTGATCGGGCGGCTTGTGAGCGGCCGGCCTGCAGCGTATTGTATTGAATAGCCTCTGTTGAACGCCACTAGGTTGATGTGAGTAAACCAGCAGGTCTCGCTATATTTGTCTTTCTATAGGTTCTGCAGCCACACAAATGTAACAGTCTCTCATTCCGATCCTCCTTTCGCACACTGACTGTCCGTTTGTTCCGCTTGAGCTCGTCCAATAGGGAAAAACCGCACCACACTTGCGTTCACGGATTAAAAAAGTGCTTTTCATTTTTGAACACCTAGATTCGTGAGTACTTCTGGTGCACGGGTGTGGAACGCGAGAGAAAAAAAGCATACACACACACGCTAAAAATGATTTCACAAGTACACTTTAACTCTCAAGACTGCTGTTGTTTGTTTAGCACCGCCGCAGGGATAAGTCAATATGGTAAGTTTGGTTCGGCTCATTTTGTCTTTATTGTTGTGTGTTTGACTTACTAACTTCACAGTCTGCACTGTTCAACTTCACATCCCTTTTACAGGTCATTCTCCTGCTCATATGCACATCTGCATACATCCACTCATCGTGGCCTGCTATTCTGGACAAAAACAAGACCGGTGTTTTGGGGATCTTTTGGAAGTTTGCCAGAATTGGGGAAAGAATGAGCCCCTACATCTCCATTTGCTGCATTGTCATTGCTCTCAATCAACTGGTGTGATCTTGTATGATAGTCATGGCTGGGCCGAGCTGGGTGGTCCAGCGAGCTATAGTTTTGTCGTTTAGACGGCTTAGTTTTAATGTTAATTGGTGGAAATTTCTAATTTATTACTATGTGGAATACCATTAATGATCCCCCTGAGTTACCTCACCCTTTTGTGTAACGGAGACCATCCTTACCCCCTTAATTGAACTCGTTCATATCGTTGGCTCCCGTGATAAGAACGCTCGAGTTTTTGAGTCCCACAATCTTCTCCAGCTTCAACATGTCCAACTTGCAGAACATCACCCTCACCATACATAAGTTCAGGTCCACCGGGTCCTCTGCTTCCTCTTCCTCCAACTGGAGCTTGGAGTTCTGCAGCTCGACACGCACTTTGTTGTCCACGATGAACTTCAGCACCTGTGAGTAGAAACCCGGATCTGAAGGTGGGCCGTAGAAAACAACGTTTTTCACGCCCTTGATGTCGTATCTTTTGTAAAAGTGCAGTCTTTCTGTGTACAGCATGATCTTGGCATTGTTGTAGCCCTTGGCAAAGAACGACCTGTTCCTTGTGAGCTCGGCCTGTGTCGAATACTCGTCGATTCCTACAAACGAGATGCTGGTCTCCTTGTCCAGGTAATTCTTCACACGAATGTAGTCAATGTAAGACGGAATGTAGACGAGAGTTCCGCTGTCGTAGGAAACCTTATTCTGGATTTGCGGCAGAAGAACGTTCTTGAAAAAGTTGAACCGTCTGTCGGGCTCGCTCAGCAATGAATCCACCTCAAATCTAGTGAAAACCTGCTTCAGTCTTGTGTTGTTGTTGATCAGACCCAGTCTCACCAGACGCTGCTTGAATTGCGTAATCTCGCTGTTGGTACTCTCCACAACAGGTTTGAACAATGAGACACCTGCTAACAGGTTCACAGAGACTTTTGGGTTGTTCATCACGAGATTGTTGAGTTCTGGGGTCGAGTACTTGCCAAATGTCAGGATCTGGGTCACGTACTTGAACTGATCATTAATGGCCCACATCCTGATCCGACTGAAATCCACCTTAAGGTCCTCAAAGCTCTTCGGGGAAGCGTTCAGATACTTGGTCATGATCTCGTTCACGTGCTCCCAGTTCTGCATGAGCAGTCCGTCGGCCTTGTCCAGCACAGTCACTTCGATCGAGCTCAAAAAGTCCCTGCCTGCCGTCCCTTTCTTGCTCTTGGAAGCAGCTATGGCCTTTTCGAGTGTCATTTTCAAACCCAACGGCGATGCAATGATGAAGTCCGACTGGTCAAACTTGGAAAACAGCTTTAATGTCTTTCTAGTGAACTTCAGTCCAATACAGAAGTAGTCGTTCGAGTTTCCTTTGAAGAACTCTTTGAAGTCTGCAGGCTTGTTGGAATTGAGATCGTTCACGTCAAACGAATCGTAGAACTGGTCCCGGAAACGGCTCTTATATTCGGTTGACTCCGGCGAACTCAATTCGATCAATTTATTGACAACTTCCCAAGCAGCGTTTCTGGTCGGAAGAAGGATCAGCACTTTAGGACGACTGTACCCCTGGTCGCGGAACTCAGGCTCGTCCTGTGGATCCATCTTCCCTTCTTCGATCTGTCTCTGAACTTCCGCCTTTTTCTCGTTATTGTTCAT
Source organism: Ogataea zsoltii (assembly GCA_003709205.3). Taxonomy (NCBI): domain Eukaryota; kingdom Fungi; phylum Ascomycota; class Pichiomycetes; order Pichiales; family Pichiaceae; genus Ogataea; species Ogataea zsoltii. The sequence goes on from PPKH03000020.1 coordinate 40,783, forward strand.
GACTCTGTCTCTCGTCTTGTATATGTGATTCAAACAATGCAAAAGATAATACGAAGTGTAGTTCTCTTTTGGTTTGCCCGAAAGACCGTGATGTTGAAAGTTCACGTTCTGGTACGTGAATAATGACTCAATAAGCTCCGCCTCCAGCTGGGTTTCTGGGTTCATTTCCAGCAATCTCGCTTGGATTTTCTGTTTGAGATTGTGATACCTCAACCGGTTTGCGAGCCTCAGAGGCTTGGTTATCTTCTCGTTCTTAGAAGAGCCAATGTTATACCTATACTCCATCTTGACAAACTTCTGGTCGTCGAATTTTGTTCTCTCAAATAGGAGAGGTGACCTTTTCTCCAATGCTTGGTACTCCTGAACTGCCTCCTCGATACGGGCTTCGTCATTGTAGTGAAGATTGAATGCATCATACTGGTTTCTAACGTCCTCGTCGTCGCGCTCCATCTCCTCTCTGGTGATCTTGTCGTCCTCCGGCTCGCCATCGCTGACCGCATCGTCCAACGTATCCTCTTTCTCGCCATTCTGCTGTTCCAACTGCTGCAGCTTCTTTTTCTTCCTCTTTCTGTCTTCCTTCGCAATCTCATCGGGATGATCACTCTTCAGCAGCGTGACAAGCGCATTGTAAGTCGCGTTGCCCCTGAACCCCGAATCTTCATTCTGAGAGATCTCACCTTCAGAGCTTTCGTCCTCTTCATCTGCGCCTTCCAAGGCGCTCTCCTCCGTACTGATTCTGTCTCTTCTGCTCGTTCTAGTGACCTTTCTGAGCTCCTTTCTTCCAGACTTGATCACCTTCGTTTTCTTCTGTGGGGACTGGCTTTTTTTCTGCTCCACTTCGCTTGTGTCCTCCACCGGCTCGTGGCTTCTTTTGCGTCGCTCTTTCCTGATTGAACTCGATGGCATGGCAGGTATCACTAGGTCTTACTAGGCTGTAGATTGACTAACCAAATCGAAAATATTTTTTTTTTTTTTTTGAATTTTTTTTAAATTTTTTTTTTTATTTTTTTAGAGTATTAAAAATTTTTATTAGGTGCCCCTGGGTAATTTCAAATGGTGTGAAATACAGGACAAGTTCAAACTGCCTTAATTTATGAAGAAATCGGTGCAGGTTAGACTCAAACACGTCATCTTTTAACATTCAGCGGACCAAAGCGCGTACATCTTCAAATATCTGCCTGCTACACCCTTCTGTAGCCTTGTTTGGAGCACCACCAAGAAAGGGCCAACATTTTGGAAGCAATTGCAAACACACAACATATTTCTCCAAATGTCCACACCCACAAGTGCTAGGTCACCTCTAGCGAGTCGATCGAACTCGGTTAGCAGCTCACCGAACCCTTCGGCAACAAATCTAAGAGGACTCGCGTCAGCAGATGCCTCAAAGAAAGCTGCTTCAATACGAAAGGAGAAAATATATGATACCGTGATACAATTCATAAGGATCCTTTTGGCGTCGATATACCTGTTTTACATTGTTTTGACAATCCCATTGAGTTTCGAGATTGGAGGAATTGATTGCGGTTTGAGTTACTCCATCACCATTCTATTGTTATATTTCTCGCTGGCTACCCTGAGGGTTCTGAAATACCATCGCATAATCTCGTCCTTTCTCTACTATCTGCAACATTTACTTCTCCCGAGCCTCTTGTCGATCTTTCTTACAATTTTCACCAGCTCAGATGAGTACAATGCCAATTCTTTGGTGAAAAAAATATGGTGGAACTTCATTATCAAAACATGGAAGCTGTTCTTGGTGAACTCAACCCCGTTATTCACTATTCTCGAAGGATTTTGCTCGTTGCTCTCGATCCAAGCCATTGGTCAGATGTCTCAATATCTCATCAAACACAAATCGGACTCTTGGTCGATCGTTATTCTCATTACAAGTGCCTGCATTCTATCGGCGTGCCCTTACTTCTTCATCAAAATCTACGTGTCGCCAATTGACCTGGAGAGAGTGGGTCTCATATCTGCCTCCTTGTTGGGCTCTGCATTCACGTGCACGATCCTGATTGCCATCTTTGGGATCTATTCTGGAAAAGCGTCGCCTCTGGAATGCTCGCTAATGGCAGCCTACATTGTCAAGTGTTGTTACGAGCTGTTTCCAGAGTTGTCTGAGAGAAACTTCAACTACTTGCTGAAGTTTATCATGGACGAGTTCAAGAAACTCGACTACCAGGCAAACGCACTGAATAAGGAGTTTTTGAACTCAATTCAGACTACTTTCAAGAGCTTCAAGACTGGCAAGGACCTGTTCGATTTCGTTCATCTCAAGTTCCTCACAAAGTCGACGACGAGAGACAAGTTTTTGCTGGTTTACCTCAAATCCAAAGAATTCTTGGTGGACGTGCTGCTGAAGTTTATCACCGAAAACTTCCCCAAGTCTTTTGAGTCGCTATGGGACTTTTTGAAGATCTCCATAAGCAACCTGACGTTTTCGATTCTTCTTCAATTAGCTTATCGTATTGGAGTGTTTTTCGCAGCTACCAAGATTATTCCGATTTTGCAACCTGTCCAAAAGACCTCTCCGTTGTCAACTCCGTCATCTCCAAGTCCTCGCCGCAGCATCACAAAGAAGGGAAATGCCAAAAAACAGTCCACCTCGAGCCGGTTGATTTACCTTTACTCGCCCTGCATCATTGTCGCTGTTTACACGAACCTGATGATTCAGTACATTGACGAGCTGGATACTCAGAACCATTTCTGGAATTGGCTCACCGATAAGCTGCAGTTTTCCTCCGCCTACACCAACCCAGTGTCTGCAGACTCTGCAGTTCATCCATGGCAATTTTGGAACTGGATCAACATATTTGGAGTACTTCTTCTCTACTTTCTGGAGCTTATTAGTCATGATCCTGACGACAGTTCATTGACTGAACTCTGGACTTCATAGAGAGCTGGCTCGGTCCAATGCATTTTATTCCCTGCATCTTCCACTTCTTTTGTATGCTTTACTTTCAGTTCGTTGGAGTACCCCGGTGGTTTGCCATCTTTTGTACACTTTGTTGCTTGTGTTTCTTGATTGGGTGAATTGTATTTTTTCTACAAGGCGTTTTTTTTACTGAGTATGCACCTATTTTTGTCAATATTGTTTCTATCAGAAATCCTCAGTGAGGTATGTTTAATGTATCGTCCACGTTTCCTTTGGAAACTACGAGCTTGACTCTATTAAACAGATCTCATCATTCGAAACGAAAATTGACAACCGTTGGCACATATGACATCGCATTTCGACAACTTCAGTTTCCACTGAGACTGGAAAGTGTCGGAATGTGACATGGGGGGAACAAGAAAATAGCTTGGCATCTTTGACAATGCAAATGTCCTTTTCTCTGCACAAGGCAAAGGAAAGTCAACAAGCTAGTTAGGTAAAAGGACGTCCATGAAGTCAAGAGTGAGCTCCATTGGGTTATCAACCATGCGGTTGATAATCATCATGACTATTGTTTGTGATTCCAAAGAATCCAGTGCAGAATAAAAGGAGAACAGAGCCTCCCAAAATCAAGAAAATGAGGTAAACACCTATTTTCCGAAATAAACAGAGGAGTCCAAAGTCTAAAGTGAAGTGGAGCATCACAACATCCACCGAACAGCCACCTAGAATCACAGTCTCATAAGCCATCGAGGCCCAAGAGGGGCAATGCATTGAAACCATGATCCGCGAGCAGCCAAGTAGATGTTGCTTGAGATCCTCCACTATAAGCCTATAGACAGACTCCAATCTGTTGATGGATTTTATAATCCACCGGATGTTTCCACCTGTGAATTATTGCCGGAGACTTTCCCCAAGGCCTTTTACTGAGTATCAAGTACTCCTTTTGAAAGCCTCGAAAGATGATTCTTCCTCCATGGACGTGAAGAAAGAAACAGAGAAAGGTTAGAAAGAAATAGAAGTAAAAAAACTCGCCTTCAGCTTTGTCCACAAGAGAAAAAAATTTTGCAAGAAATTTGATCAAAGCACACGACCTACTCCCACGGTGTTCCGAATGATTTAGCTGAAGTACTGACGAGATGAGAATGAATTGATGAGGGTATGAGAGACTGAAGGACTCGAAAAGAGTTGAAAAGGCTGTCTTTTTGAGCAAGTTGCCAGCCCGAATAGTCTCGACGATTTTTGTAATAACGTAAGACTCAATCATTGGAAACTTAAGAGATCTCAAAAATTAAAAGAGTTTTAGTCTTATTGTTCTTGTAGGACTATGAACACTTCATTCCATGAACAGTTTCTGTATGCTCTGTGGCTTTATTAACCAGTCGAATAGACTTATAGAAACAACAATCATCTTTTATTTCAATATTCTTCTGTGTATCTGAACTCCTGCTTGCGTTCACGACTTCGTTTTGAATTATCACAGCAAATGCAATGTCACAAAACGACAGAATTTAAGTGGTACTGATCACGCGATATAGGTCACCTGACTTCTTCAGCCCTAGACTATCTCCCGATAGTTTTTCTACGACTTGGGTTATCAGGCTTGGCTTGTCTTGTGAGCCTTGAACAAAATTATGGATTGAACTCTCCGAGACCTGCTTTGCCATACACACACCTTGCAACTTCAGGGATGTCAGCAAACTACTGGATGTCTTCCCAGCGGAAGAAATGGCAGTTCACCAGGGAAGAGCTTGCAAAGGCCCGAGCCAACGTTGCGCAAATGGAGACCCAGCTTTTTGGAACTGATCCGAAAGTGACTAACATAAAGTACGACACAAACATGAGAATCTATCTGCACCAATTGGTAATCAAGCTGGGGCGCAAAGTGAATCTCCGGCAAGTCATGCTATCCACTGCAGAGATATATTTGACCAGATTTCTCACAAGAGTCTCCATCAAAGAGGTGAATATCTACCTTCTGGTGACGACTTGTATCTACATTTCGTGCAAGATTGAAGAAAACCCGCAACATATACGGACGATTTTGTCGGAGGCGAGAAACTGCTGGCCGGAGTTCATACCCAACGACTTGACCAAACTAGCCGAGTTTGAGTTCTATTTGATTGAGGAATTAGATTGCTATCTCGTTGTACATCATCCTTACAACTCATTGCTTGATATCGTGAGGGTATTGAAAGACGGTGATCCGAACAGCAGGCTGGACATAACGCCGGAAGAGCTTCAAACGTGCTGGTCGATGGTGAACGACAGCTACATCACAGATCTACACCTGTTATTTCCGCCGCACATAATAGCACTTGGTACGATGTATCTGACGTTGATTTTGGGCAACGATCCGAATGTCGGCAGCTCCAACGGGTCCGGTGCAGCTTATGGACTAACGGGAGGAGAGGGGAATCGCAAGTATCCGATGAGCCTTGGCAGCAACAGTCAAGGCCATGCCTCACAATCGCAGCAACACAAGGGTACACAGTTGATGACGTTTGCAAATCAGAGGATTGAAAACTTTGTTAAATTTCTAGCTGTCTCAAACGTTGATCTTGACGAGATTATCGAGACGGTACAGGACATGCTGACGCTGTACGAGGCGTGGAACTCGTACGACGAGGTTTGTATACGTAATGGGATCCACCACATGCTTCTGAGCATGAATAGATAGAGGTTTACATAATGAAAGAAGTGACTGCGCCACACACGGACCCTTGAACGCGCCTCCGAAGCTTCAGCCTCGAGAAAAAAAAAGCCCCATCAATGTGGCGCAGCCATGATGCGCTGTAAAGTAGGATCCGCCCGAAACAAGAAATCGACAAAGATACACGAAAACGAAAAAAAAAAGTTTGGCCTAAAAGAAAGGCTTCATTGAAAAAAAAGGTATCTTTTCCAATAAACAAATAGTCAGCGGTGAATCGACAAAAATAGACAGGAGGGCGAGACAGTTCATCCGAGGAAAAAAGTTGTTGCATTTGATGGTCTTTTGAGTGACTTTTCTACATATTGGAGCGAAGCAGACTTTCGTTACTAAACAAGAAAAAAAGAAGCGTTTTCAAGTTCTAGACAGACAGGACCTTGAATCAAAGGTTTTTGTGTTTCTTCCTCTTGAATATTGCAGCTTTATCAGTCGTTACAGGCTTTTTCTACAAAAAGCGCATCTTATTGGAGAGATTTTTGATCAAATCACAGATCTTTAAGTTACTTTCGTTTAGCTTGATCACAGCACATCGTTTGGTGAACGACAACATTTGTGAAATCTCATTGTCATGACTGTTAACAGTCCTGTTATACCATCTTCTTTGACGTCAGGGACATCCTCGATCTCGAAGTTTCAGGAGGCCCAGCTAAAGGCTAGAGTTTCTTTGAAACAGGATAGACAAAGTGTCAAGGAAGTGAGGTCATCAAAGGAGCAAGCAGAGTCCAAGACCACAGAGTCAAAGGCCGAAGAAGACAGCAGAAAAGATGTCAACACCCAGCACAATAATGAGACAGATCTGCTGAAATTGGAGGAGATCGAGAAGTTGGATCGGTTCCAGATAAAACTGACGATAGGGCTAAACCTTTTGATTGTTGCCCTTGCACAGGTCAACCCATGGTTCAAAAAGTTCTACACTTTGCAGTACAGATATCCAGACTCAGACTACTACGACATTGGTTACGACGACACATACTTTGTCATTTTCACAATCATCAACCTCACATTGGTAAGAAGTCTCATCATGCTCTACATTGTTGAGCCGCTGGCGCGCATGGCAGGCATCCACAAGCTCAAGCCAATTCAGAGATTCAAAGAACAGGCGTGGTCTGTTGCATACTACCTGTCGGCTTGGAGTTTGGGAATGTACTTGTATGTCAACTCTTCCTATTATTTGAATTGTGACAATTTCTACACCGTTTGGCCCAACGATCAAATGTCTTATGCGTTCAAATTCTATTACTTGGTCCAAACGTCGACGTGGTTGCACCAAATGGTCGTTTTGAATATTGAAGAAAGAAGAAAAGACTACTACCAGATGTTCTTCCACCACATCATAACCAGCTTTCTCTGTGTCGGTTCGTACGCCTACTACTTCACGAGAGTGGGTCACGTCATCTTACTTTTGATGGATATTGTTGATGTGTTTTTGTCGTTTGCCAAGATTCTCAAGTACTGTGGATATCAGAAATTTTGCGACTTCATGTTTGTGGTGTTCATGGCGAGCTGGGTGCTTTTGAGACATATTGTCTACAATTATGTCTTCTATCACGCATACAAAAACGCCTGGAGGATGAACGGATCGTGTACTGTCCAGAAAGCCCGTGAGTTCTACAAATCGTGTTATCCTGATCATACTGTGGATGTCTTTTTGGTTCTTCTTGGAGGGTTGCAAGCACTCAGTATTTTGTGGATGTTTTTGATTGCCCGTGTTGCCATCAGAGTTGTCTCTGGTGACAGTGCAGACGATGTGAGAAGTGATGATGATGATTGATTATAGATTCATTAATATGTGGCAAGTTTGATACTAGCGATATTTTGTACATACATCATTATACTTAGTTGATTTATTACATTGCTATGGACCAGCGCGGCAATCGAGCGATGAGAGAGTATTATGGACCGTTCCAGACCAGGTGCGAGGTGAAAACACGCCCCTTTTGGATTAGATTCAGCTGATTGAGAACGTCTTTTCTTTTGAGCCACTGTTTGCAGAGCTTAGGAGAATGTCGAATAAAGACATATAACCATCACTATCAGGCCCCAAAGAACCAATGCCAGCGAACAGTATCTCATGGGCTCGCTTGTGAAGACCCAGTTCCCGCTGTCAGCCGGTGAGAACTTGATCAAATCGTCGAGCTTCCGTGTGTCGTTGGTGTTGATCAGCTTGTAGCCATAGCATCCGGGTAAGATGAAGGAAATGAGGACTCCACCGGTGGAGCCAACTAGGGACAATATCAGCTCGAACGATTTGAGCTTCGAAGCAGCAAAGTAAGCGACAAGGAGCATGACGACAGTGAGGTAAATAAAGCGGGTGTGTGGCAGAGGAACGACAGCAGAATCGCTGCTGTTGTCATCCAGCATCGGACTCAATTCGTCTTCGTCTTGGACGGTAGAAAAATGCTTTTCCTTGATCCAATGATAGATGTTGTTTGCCGAGATTCTTGCGGGGTGAAACATAAGGGGAAAAGAAAGCAAAACCATTAGGACCAGAAGAGCTCTGCCAAGTTTCACCAGGAAGGTATCTTCATACATGAGGATGATGTTTCCCGAAATGGCGTTTCCAAACGTGCCGTAGCCAAAGAGACCGACAGTGAGAAACAAGATGGTTGTTATTGTTAGCGAGATACCGATGATTCTAGTAGTTCTTTTCAATGTTGGGTGCTGTAGCTCGGAGATGATCGAAAACTCGTTGGGACAGGTGTAGGCCAGAATGACTGCCCCGAGGGTCTTGAAGACCGGCTTGAATCCTTCGGGTTTCCACCAAGATATCACGCCCAGTTTTTCAGGAGGAACGTCACGGAAGTTGGTGGCTACCCCGTAGAAAAAGTGGCCGTACACCATGAGCACGAGATATGCGATGGCTGCCAAAGACACCACCGAGGCGTACTTGAGACTGTCCAGTCGCTTGAGAAAACAGAGTGGGACAGTGATCACAGCCGAGAGAAGCATGAAAGCGAGTCTCGTGTTTTCTGGGCTTTCGATTCCGGGAATGCTGAGCAATAATGGCATGAGATCTCCGGTCAGAACCACGTACGAGATGCTCACTCCGTAGCATTGAAGAAAAATCGAAAAATCAAACAAAACGCTCAGATTGGGATAGGTGATAGAACAAACAGTGAAGAAATTGGCATTTCCCTCCTTTAAGAACTTGGACGAGACTGCCTGCAGATATAGCCCGAAATAGTTTGTTATTGCTGCCACGATCAACACTGCAACACCGAGCACGATGGAGTCCGTTCTGAACGCGTACGGCAGAACAAGCATTCCCGACCCAATGATGGTGTTGATCGTGTTAACGATCGAGGACGACACACTGGCTCCAGACATGACCAACCGTTCGAGACTCGTGGACTGGGGGAGAACGAGTGTTAAGTGAGTGCCAGAACTTTGCAAAAAATATGCCATACAATGAATCTCGCTGAGGCAACCTAAATTATTATCGTCCGTCACGTGATGACGTCAAAGCGTCGATCGACCCACAGAGATGTAGAGGTCATGCGTCTTTTCGTCTCGAGGGAAGCTTATTTCCGAGAGCGTATTGCAAGCGGTCAACAAAGCAGTAGCGGGTATGCCTATTTGGACTCACAGGAAAGAGGTATCGAGCCGCTGTTAGTGTGAAATGTCTGTGTCGGAATCCTTTTCGCAGCCTTCGGCGAAGTTGCAGTCGAAGAGGAGAATTGTTCCTGCGGAGAATAGAAAAAGAGCCCTTTTTTCGTGCGATCGGTGCAAGTTGCGCAAAACAAAGTGCAAAAGGGTGCAAAAAAATGATCTCAAGTACGATAACATCACGCCCTGTGTGCAGTGCAGCAAAGCAGGTGTTTCCTGCACAACGACGATACCGAGAAAGAAACGGTTTTTCGGTCCTATCGAGAACATCACCCTCCATTACAAATGTCTGTTGGCGTTGGTGACGGGGCTTTTCCCAGACAAAGACGTCTACAACATCGAAGAGTTAATGGAGCTGGGAAAGTCCTTCAAGTTTGAAATGCCGTCTTTGGATTCGGGAGAGGAGGACATTCAAGGTTTGAAAAGCTTGGAGAAGGTTACGGGGTCCGACGAGGACGAGGAGCCTGCCACTAAAAAGGTCAAGCTGGAGTCTAAAGAGTCCGGTGAGACGTCGGAATTGACCAAAGAAGAGAAGCCACAAACACCAAGCTTGGTTGTCACAAAACCACCGCAATTACCGCCGAATATTAAGATAAAGTCAAACAGTTACGAGAGAGAGAGACTCATTATGGACAGATTTGGACATACACACTTCATTGGCAACTACGGCACCGCTTCCTTGCTTAATGGACTTTGCGACATCATCATCAAAAGGTCATACAACCTGAAGCCGCCGACATCAACACAAGACATTCGTGACAGTTCGGTTCAGACCATCACGTCCGAAAACGAACCGGTTTACCAGTATCCGACGCATCTATACAATCTGGATACGATCAATGTTGACCGGTTCCCGCTGATTAACTTACTCAAGAGACCGGAGGCTGATCTGTACAAGGATGTGTTTTTCGAGAAAGTTCACCCATACTACTTCATCTTCAACAAATTTAAGTTTGAGGAAAAATACGAGATCTTCTGGGACGAAATCGAAAACAACGACTCAAGTGGGGCAGGGGATGAGCCCTCTCCGATGAGGATCAGCAGTGCCGATATCTGTTGCGTCTACATGGTCTGGATCCTTGGAAGACGGTTTCAGCTATACTCGAACCCACAACAGCTCCCTGTCGACTCGGAATTGGACGACGAATTGATCGGCAGATATATTGACATCATCAAGCTTTCGCTATCAGACATTGTTCTGACGCCTACCCTCGACGGAATAAGACTTCTCATACTGCTTTCAGTGTATCTTTCCAGCATAAAGGTGCGAGAAAGTGGCTACTGTCTAATGCAGATGGCTGCTGTCCAATGCAAGAGTCTTGGTCTACACCGTAAGCTGATTGTGGACAAGTTCAACGATGAAAAGTCCGACGAGATGAAGCGGATCATGTGGTCTTTAACGAAAAGTGAGACGACATTGTGTTGTTCCTTTGGTCGTGCGAGTGCCATTCCTTGGGAGGAGATTGATATCGATCTGCCTACGATGAAGGAGGTGGATGATGAGCTGTTCAAGATATATTACATTCAGAGTTGCAGCCTGACCACGATCATCTTCCAGATCCTCGACAATAAGAGGAAATCGCAGAAAGAACCTCTGTCTTTAGTATCGATCGAGAAGTCGCTCATGTTCCAAAAGAGCTTGGAGAAGTTTTGGGACAACTTGCCCGCTGCCTGGAAAGATTACAAGTCGCTGCCAGTCAGAAGATACAAGCCGAAGTTGCACATCCAATACCACTACTACTTCATCACACTGACGTTGCCGATGTTCATGCACATTGTGAGCACTCAGAGCTACGTGATTAAGAAGGAGGATCCGATCTTCTCGCTACTGGTAAACGGGATAAAGTCGTCGTTCATGACTGCTGAGATCGTCACGTATACGGACTCGAACGGATTTTTCAATGGAACGCTGTACTACGATGTCTTCTACTCGTACAACGCTATCATGATTTTGACACTTACGTATGTGCTGTTCAAAGGGTCCAAAAACAACAAAAGCGCGCTCGATTTGGACTATCTGGACACGAGCCACAACATCAACCTGCCGAACCTACTCCACGCCATCAATCTTATCAGAAACCTCATTCTTAACAATCTGCACAAGATCGACGGAACCATGAGACGAATCAGCGACATCATAGAGACGCTTCTGGAGGATCTTGGAATCATCCAGATTCTTGTCAAGGACTACAATGCGCGTCCAAGCAATGTGCGCAAGATTGAAGACAAGAACGAGAGCGGCAAAACGAGTGTCAACGGAGGAATTCCAGGCTACTACCGCAAGATCAAGGTGCACCAGAACAAGAAAAAGTCTGCACGAGCCACCGTTCCAGTCGAGAAATCGCAACAGAAACAGACTACTCCCGTCCAAGAGGCTCAGAAACAACCGGTTTTCTCATATCAACAGCCAACGCAGCTGCCGATGCCCCCTGAACGGCCGTACCGGTCGCTGTTTGAAAAACGGCAGAGTCCGATGCTCAGCGATTCGCCACAGGAACAGCTTTTTGAGCGTTCGCAGTCATCGATGGACTTGCAACTGGACCAGCAACGTCAAAGCATTGGTTTGGACTCGGACTCTTCCACTCCGAACGGTTTGAACGTGAACGAGGCACTCAACTCGATCTTTGACACGGAGTTGATGGGTGTTCTATTCGGTGAAGACATTGTGACCGGGAACGCGGTGGGCCCGGAAAACGGTGACGACGACTTGATTGGGTTTTAAATAATCACACCACACGGGGCTTTTGTTTGCGTAAACATGGTCCGAATCTGTATAAAGGTCCCCAGGCCCGCCTTACACCGAGACGCTTGTACCCCATAAAAAAATAGACAGATAATTTTTCACCTTGCCGTCTGCCATTTGTGGTTTGCGGGTGGTTTGAAGAGATATACTCATCTTTTTGCCTATTTAGGCAACTTTATCTCAGGGAAAGCACTGATAAGAATGTATAAATAGGGAAAGCTGCCCCCTTCGACTGAAATTCAGGAGCATGACAACAATACCAACAACTACTTTAACAAGGACAGAGTCTGTATCAGCAAGACTAAGAACAACAGCTTGCAATGGGTAACGATTCGCAGTTATTCTACGTGTTGGGAGCAGGAGGTGCTGTAGGCATAACTCTGTTTCTGGCAAGGAAGTACATCCAAGCGCTCGCCAACAAGGATCATGCAAAAGTTGCTGCCAGCTCGGACTCTAAGGTTCCAAAAAAGGGAAAGTACCACTCGGATTCAAGTGCTCCACCACCAGAACCAACCCCACTATACATCACTCCGGAGCAGGTGAAGACCAGAGATGACAGACCATGGAGACCGTTCCGGTTCCCGTACCACCAAACGATGTCGATCTTCAAGCTGGATGTGAACCACTGGCTTGATATGGACAAATACTACTACGACTACATCATGGAAAAGGAGAGAGTGTATCACACTTACGGCAGCGACAACATCGGATGGCTGCCAGGCTCGGAGGAGGCATGTCTGGAGCTTATGGAGATGGTGAAGAGCCACATGCTGAAGAGATATCCGCTTTTGTTCACAACTGAGGACAGTGGTGAGCATGTGAAGAATGAGTTGACTGGAGAATTGCTTGACTTCTCGCTGCCTTTGAAAGAACACCCTCTGGTGTACGTTTCCAAAATGGCCAAGGAAGATTTCTACGTGGTTCTAAAAGGAGAAGACGGGGTTCACAGACTGATGGCTGCCGCAGTTCCTTTCCCAGGCGGATCTTTCGGTATCAAGTACAAGCTGGGAAAGACGCTGGACGTCATCCACACGGAGGTTCCTTACTACGAGACGAAGTTGAAGCCTTCGATGGAAAAATGGTTTGCCAAGATGTCACCTGCTGACCTGGTGGAGAGAGCATCGTGGTACATCTCGTGGGACCACAGATTGCTCCTGAACAACGTGTATGCGTTGCAGAGAGGCGACACCGTTAGCTCGGACGTGGAGCCTAGCGAGTTCAACGTGAGAGTGGAGAGACAGACGCTGAGAAGACTGCCAAAATCGCAGGCTATCATCTTCACGAATCACCCTGTTTTCTACTCTATCGAGGAGATGAAAGACGAGCCGCTGGTCCCTTCATTGATCCGCAAAATCATCTACGAGGCTCCGGAGGGAATCATCAAGTACAAGAACTTCGACTCTTTCAGAGACCACATTGTTGAATACTTGGACGGTCTGGTGCAGAGACAGATTGACTTGGGACTGATCACAGAGGAAACGCCTGTCAAGACTATGCCAACATATCCATTTGCTCATTTCATCAAGGAATACGATGCCATGTCGGGATGGACCAACCCTGTTCATCCAACAAACTACTCGGAGAAGCTCAAGGAGGAGATCAAATCAGGAGTGGCCATGGAGAAGCAGGTGTATCTGAGAAACGAGGAGTCGATAGCCTCAGCTTGAGAAGGATGTACTTTTTCCAGATGGGCCGTTTTTGTCGAAACGACGTCTCATTTGATTCACTGTAATAGTTTGAAATAGGTTAATGTTATGCGGAGATTTTATTATGATTGCGTAGTTATATCAAGAAGAGTTGAGGATTCTCTTGAGGATGCCAATGTCGTCCACGATTCTCAAAACCTCGAGTTTTGGAACGCACGAGGTGATTTTGCAGTCACCATAGTTGGTGTTGCTGGCCTTGGCTCTTGTAGACGGGAAGTATTTTGTGGCGGACGAGGCCGAGATACTGGCGAACGAATCCGATTCCAGCGAGCTGAGCACCTCCAGAAAATCGCTTCTTTTCAAGGTTCCGATCATCTTGTCGATATTCAGCTCAGATGAGTAGTATGCATATAGCGAATTGATAGTGACGGCATTTTTGGTTGTGGTCGATCTGGACTTCATCACTTCTTCGAACTTGATGAGGGAACAGAGCACAGTTTTGTGCTGCAGATTTAGCGCCTTGAGCTTGGCGTCAAAGTTTGAGTTAAATGCAGAATTGCAAACTTTGGCAACCTGTGCAATCATCACTCTTGGTGCCTTTTCCAGCGTGAGGTTGAAAAATTCGTCTGCAGACAGTCTTTGGGCCTGTAGTTCCTCCGTCAGCTCGATTGCCCGGTGGATGATGTCAAAAGCATTTCTCAGGTCTCCAGTGTTGACCGCAGCTTTTTTAGCACACAGCTGGATGGCAGAAGGATGCACGATCGGCGGCATTAGACACTGCTGTGAGTCCTTCAAGCTGTTGAGTTTTGCCGTTATCACGTCCTTGATTTGGTCTGCGGAGTACGGAAGAAATTGAACAAGCTTGGGACTGATTCTGTTGCTTCTGAGTCTCGGTAGAAACCGATCGGTCAGGTCCAGAGCGTTGGCGATTCCAATGAGAACCAGCTTTGGGTTGTTCTCAGCGAGCTCAGATGCCCAGAAGAAGAGCTCAAACAGCGACTGCTGGTCCTTGCCCATCAAATTGTCCATCTCATCCAAAACAACAATTGTCATATCTGTATCCTTTTCCTTTGTGAGTGCTGTTTTCAGCTCTTGTTGGCTCCTTTTGCGAGTGGACTTGCCAAAGAGATCGCAGTAGATGGCGTCAAATATGTCTTGTGCCTTTTTGACAGTCATGCAGTTAATTCGGCTGATTCTCAGCTTTATGGAGGCCCCAGAGACAGAAACTTTATGGACTGTGGAATTCTGCTCCGAGTTTTCGAGGTTTTCCACAATCAACGAGTCCAACATGGCGTTCACTTGAGCCGTCTTTCCAGTTCCCGGAGGTCCAGAAACGTACACAGACATTGACTGCATGTCAGACAAAGCCTGCGTAACATGATTCTTCAGCAAAGCGGCCTCTTTCTCCCTCGAAGTGAGCACGTAGTCCCCACTTGATGTGGTGCACCGCGAGCCTCGCAAAAACAGTTGCTTGGCCTTTTCATAAGGGTTTTCATTGAAGTTCAGTTTCCGAGCAGCTTTTGGCTTGGTTTCCTCAACTTTCACCTGAACATTGATTGTCCTGTCGAGCTTCTCGGGAGTCACTGGTGGGGAGAGCAAACCAGTCACGGTCGCCAGTGGCTGTTTGGCTGGAGACACAAGCTTCGTTTTTTTCCGCAGACTTTCCTCACTAGACCAGGAGCCTTCACCAACATTATAATTGATGTCATAGATGCTGGAGGCTGTCCGCTTGGATGCAGTAGAAAGCTGTGACATTTCTTGAACCAAAGTATTTGGCTGATGAGAACTTGAAGAAGAAGAAGAAGTGTTTTCTGGTGGAATCAAGATGCAGATAGCGGTCACTGAATTATCAATTGCCGATTCTGTGCGATATCGAACAAGTTGGAATTTAGAGAGGCCAATTCAGAAGTGCCGTTTGAGACGCCTGCTTGTTTGAAAGGAGGGTTTTGAAACATGGATCAAGAATTTTCAGATCCTGTGTAGCAGCGCGTCATATAATTTCCCAATTGGGCATAATTGAAAAAAAGGAGTTCAAAGGGATCACCAGCCACACATACTAGCCACTAAAATTGGCCCTGTGCGAAGGTTGGCAGAAGAGGTGTGTTTTTTTTTTATTTTTTTTTTCACGTCTGTCAATTTGAGAGACGGGTACTGAAAAAGAAGATAGAGAAAATTGAGTGAGATTTTGCAAACACTATATTGAATAAAAGACAAAGGAAGGTTTTATTTTAGGGTCACTTGAAATAGTTAATTAAACCGAATTAAATTTGTTAGAGTGTTGCAACATAACAGTCAAAAAGGGATTTTGTAAGGGAAAAACAACAGGTGTTGTTAGGACCGGTTTTTGACAAATTGGAAATACAACTTCCCAGATTACACAGTGCAGTTTCCAACAAGAAGCTTTTGGACAAAACTAGTTGTTTCTAGCAACTCCTACTAAAACTCTGTTCAGGCTGCAACTCCCATTTTTTTTGTAAAGGATGTCTCCATCCGAGCATCCTAGGGGAGGGTATAGCAACCCCAGTCATGGAAGTCGCTATTTCAAAGACGAGAACAAACGAAGTCGGAAATTCCCGTCTTCAAACCCACACCACGGAAGTTATAATGCACAACCATACCAAGCAAACCCGTCTCCATACTCGCAGCAGCCGTCGATAAATCCTTTCTCTTCGAGAAGACAGGATTCATCTGGGTCCGCTACAGGCCCAGGACCAACTGGACAAAGTGCACCAGGGTCTGCTACGACCAGCTATGCTCCCTCAAGCTCAGAACCACATCCTCCTTACAGGTCAAATAGCGTACATGAGTCGTCTTACAATCGGGGGTCGTACGGCCCGAGCGGCTCTTCGCAGCGAAGGGGGCTGGGGTATCGCTCCGGTCGAGGCTTGGGGTCTGTTCCGCCCAAGAGTCGAAACACCGCGAACAACGCACCAACGAATAGCTCAAACGCTTCATACTATAGAAGTTACAGCAGCGATGGCACGGGCGCGCCTGCAAATGGACGGTATTCGAATGATTATTACGACCGTGAGCATTTTAGATCCGATTCGAGTGCACCCGCGGGATATAATGAAGGTGGTTACAGACAGGTAAGCACCACTGGATCTGCCACCGAAGAGCAATATGGGCCTTCTAGACGTCCATCTGGTTACAACAGCAGAGACAGATTTTATGAAGACGGTTCTCACAAGAGGTCAGGTGATCTTATTGGTGGACCTAACAACAGAAGTGGAGATTTAATCATAAGCGGGAGCAAAGAGAACAGGTTCAGTAGAGGAAGCCAGAGAGATTATCGAGAATCATATGGTCCCGGGCGCATCCCTCAGCGAAACGTCTCGGCGGGATATTCTGGAAGACATTATAGAGATGATTACAGGGATGATTTCCGAGAAGATTACAGAGGGGAAGATGACGAATACTTTTGGCATGACAGGTCAGGAGCTCAGCCACACCAGGGCACTCATCCTTCGCACAAATTCCCATCATACTCAAATTTTGGATCTGGATCCGGCAAAAGTGCCCCATCTGGTAGTGACTACAAAAGGGATTACGAAAGAGCCTCTTCTCATGAATATAAGCGAGTGAAGTCAGAATCTTTGTCTCCAAATCACGAACTTAACCGCAGAGACGAGGAGAAGGATTTGTTTCCAGCGAAGTCCAAACCAGCTACAGATAAAACTGTTCCTTTGGAGACTCCTTTGCCCGGAAGGAAACCTGAGCTTGAAAATCTACATAAGGAACAATTGCCGAAACCGGAGAAAGAGACCGAGATTGGAGATACTGAAGACGTGAAGAAAGCTCAAGATGATCTAGTGCTACCACCACCCCCACCACCAATTGAGGCCGAGCAAAAGTTGTCAACAGAAGAACAAAAACCGATGGAGATTGAAGAAGAACCTGAGAAGGTTCAAACCGATTTTGTCGATTTCACGACCAAATCCGCTGATGTTTCCGAGTTGACCGATAATAATACGCCAGTGTCGAATACTGAACACGGCGAGCCGACTGAGCCAGTTGCTCTCGACAATCCAGCAGAAAAGAAGACTGCTTCGATTGAGATTAGTGAAGTGAAAGTTGAGCCTGAAAGTCTGGAAGCGAACAAGGTTAGCACTCACACCAATGAAGATACCTCTTTGGTTGGAAAGACCAAGTTCAATGGGATTTCAAAGGAGGAAAAAGATTCCAACGGTTCAATTGAAGGCTGTATTTTCCCTTTGAATAGAGTTGAAACAAAGGTGTATCAGCTGAAACAAATCCCTGTTGAAGAAAGAAGGAAGAAGTTGGACTATCTTTCTGCTGAAAAAATCACTGATCTAAGCCAGTACAGTTTTTACAATGCTGCCATTTTGATTTTCAAACAAGCAGATGGGCCAAAAATTGCCGAGACGCTGCTGGAGGTGAAGAAGCTTCTTGCAGAGAAGAAGATGAAGCTGACAGACGAGTACGTCTGGAGAAGGTACATCTGGAATAAAAGGACTTCAATCATGGACAACCAGCTTTCCCAGTTCTATAAGTCCCCCGATAATGATGCAAAAGCTGAAGTCCCTGACTCGTCAAAACTCAATCAGCCTGAAAAACCCTTATCAAGTCGTCGTGGAAGGCACCATGGTGATACAGTTCGGACAGAAGCTGAGTTTATGGAAATTTTAGAGTCTTTGGAAAGAGAAAGAGAAAAAGATCCAATGGTTCGTGCCCAACATGGTAGTGCAGTTATCCCGGATCTGATCATTGACCCAGTTGAGAAATACGCAAAAGCTCGTTTCCTGGAAGCAAATAATCTTGTCCGCGATAAAGAGGAATGGGCAAAGAGAATGAAATTTGATGTTGAGGACACATTCACCGAAGCTGAACACGAAAAGTTTTGCGAAGCATATGGTATGTGGCCTAAAAAGTTTGGCAGAATTTCGACATACTTGGGTGGCCTTCGGACACCTGAAGAGTGTGTGTTGCACTACTACAAAACCAAGAAAATTGTCAACTACAAACAAATTGTCTCCAATAGGAATAAAAGGACGACTCGAAAGGCAGCAGCAAACAAGAAGAAACCAAGAGATATTAAGTCGCGTAATGGTACAGCAACACCAGAAACTTCTACTTTGGCAG
This sequence comes from Ogataea zsoltii, assembly GCA_003709205.3. Lineage (NCBI taxonomy): Eukaryota > Fungi > Ascomycota > Pichiomycetes > Pichiales > Pichiaceae > Ogataea > Ogataea zsoltii. The sequence continues at coordinate 59,466 of PPKH03000020.1, forward strand.
AGTCGGCCAACAACAGCACAAGTAATCTCATGACTCCTGCTGAACCTAGTGATGGGGAGGATTCTGATGCCGATGTTAATGGAAAGCGCAAAAGAATCATACCACCTTCTTCTCCAGAGCCGAAGCGCCCAAGATTATCAGCTGACTCCTCTGTTGGCACTGCACTAACTTACGACGAAACGATCAGCATAGCCGTTGCATCTGAGGCACATTTGTCTGACGACGTCAACTCGCAAAAAGAGGGATCATTATTGCCGTACCAACAGTCGAAAACCAAATCAAAGAAGCTCAAAAAACAGAAGAAGAAGTCTTTGTCTGACGAGACTACAAGACCAGAGGGATCCAATGAGGATGCCATGGTGGACTCTACTGCTCAGTCGTTGACAAAAGAAAATGTTGCAGTGAAAGAGGAAGATGAGATACCGACCCCACCTGTTCCGCAGCTCTCGAACATGGCAGACCAGAATAAGTCTGTTCAAGGGAGAGTGCATTCTCAATCAAGCTCCATAGATGATGGAGAAAGGAAGAAGGAAAAGAGTCACAAAGACAGGAGCCACATCACAAGCTATTGGAGTGTGCAAGAGATAAACATGTTCCCGTCTTTGCTTCAGCAATACGGTACAGACTGGGAGGCTATTGCAAAGCACGTGACTTCTAAAACGTCGACCATGGTCAGAAATTACTATCAAAGAGGTCTGTCAGAGAACAGTAATTGGGAGCAGTTGGCACGTGCAGCAGATCTGAAAAAAGAGGAAGGGAAGGTCAAACAAGAACATCTGCAGCCTTCGTTACTATCAAATGTCCTGCCGGTTTCTACTGCGGGCCAGGGATCAACAGGTTCTTTGAATACCGCTGCAGGTCCGCCTCTCGGGTACTTCTACGACAGAACCTCGCAACTTGGATCAAGAGTTGCAGGTCACTCCGCAGATGATAATGGCATTGCGGCTCCTTCGAAACTACCACCTGTTTCGACAATACAGTCACAGACCCAAATGAGTGAGCATCCCCCATTGCATCTTCCCGCGCTACACACTTACTATCCTGCGCCGTCCTTGGGTTCGGGATCCATCAGAAACGCTTCCAACCAGACTGGTGGTGAAATGACCGGCTCTAGACCTGAATTGCCTGCATACGGGAACGAAGGAAGAAGGCCTTCTGCCCATGCGTTGCATGGTTTCACGCCCTCCGTTCAATATCCAGTTTCTTCATACTCCAACACAAAAGCTCCACAATCAGGCTCAATTGTTCTGAGTATGAGCTCGCTTTTGAACGCTCCAGCACCGTTGCAACCACCAAGCCTGAGGGGCTCATCACAGTCTCATCTTCCTCCTCTGACTTCTCCGAACCCTCCACCTCCATCCTTCACTCCAAAGCCTCGTTCATCTATTATGAACCTACTCAACGACGATGGTTCTTCTGGATCGGAGGCTACAAGGCCCCCAGCAGCGCGCCCTTACCACTCTAATGCTTTCGTCAATTTAATGAACCCGGCACCACCAGTCGACAACGCTCCCGTGACTCACGATGCCCAACAAGGGAATGAAACGAAACCTCAACAGAGCGCTCCAACTGGAGGCTTGAGTGCGCTGGATGCTCTTGCTCAAGTTGCTTTTGAGAGAAAATAATTTTGCGTTAAATGACCAACATTTAGTCTTTATTTCGAGCTTGCTTGGTTATGGTCGCCCCTACGCTTAGCTGTTTTAGCCTTGTATAATAAATTTACTTCCATGATAGGCTCAAGTAGCCAACTTCAACTGAAAAATATTGAAAAAATAGCGGTTCATTCAATCAATTACAAATGGATCATCCTCGTCTCCGTTTCCTGTAAAAAACACCGGTTCCTCTCGTCTTGAACGACCCGAATCAGGATCGGTACCCCTATTGTCTCTGCGAAAAAGCGATCGATTCATCAATAGAGCTTGTATACTGTAGTCCTTTGGTTGATTTTCCTCGTATTCCGAAGCCAAAACTTGATCAACAATCCGATCAATTTCTTCATTGAGGCGCTCGGATTCTTTCATAAGTTCATCATCAGTTAATGCGTCCACAAGGTCTAACCCATCAAAGTCTTCATTGGGTTCTTGAGAAAACACCGGTATCGTTGCATGTCTAGGTAGTTCTGTAGGTTTTTTTACCTGAGCAGAATTTGATGCCGTTTTAGGCTCTTCCCCTTCACTAGAACTTGCAAGGTCATCGATCTCAACAACTTCAACAGCCTTCTTTGTGACTTTCGGTTGATCTTCATGAAACTTCCAGTCACCGTCTCTTGAGATCTCAATCTTGTTTATCGGCGACTTCAAGTCAAGTTGACTCAGAATATCTTTGAGTTCCCCAATTATGTACAGATCTCCTGGAACTTTAATGCTAAATTCCAATTTGCATATTGGACAGTTGAAATATTCGAGATTGTTGTTAGGCAGAGACTGTTGCTTGTTTCTTTTCAACCCGACTTTGTATTCAAAAGAAACTGTCCTCTTATTGTGATATTTTGGATTCAAGGGTCTTCGTTTCGTGTCGCTCAAAATCGCAAGAGCAGACTGTTCCTTGTTTTTTGACAGCGTCCGAACACCAATCTTGAAGGGTTTTAAAGAGTTCATCTCCATGAACGATTCTAACTCAAAACATTCGATATGCGAGCAGAATCTCGACCGGACGGGGTTCGTCAACCGCCTACCAGACAAGGGGTCGTTCAGCGATAAAATCATCGACTGCTCTGCTAAATCGTCATCGTCATCATTCAAAGGGTCAACTCCATATGGAAGCTCATAGCCGAAATGCAGATTAGAGACTCTGGGCTGATGACCAGGCGCTCTCGGTTGGTCAAGAGGAAGCACTGGAGTATAAAAAGGAGGAGCTGTTTTTCCGGACGCCATCACTGGAGATTGCGCATCAACAAAATGGCCATAGTCATGGTTCAAGAACTGTTGCAAGTATGGTAATATAGGGGTGGCTTGAGATGTTGGGTTCGTAGTTTCATTAAAATGCGGAACGTTTGGGTCATTGAAGAGTCCATTCAAGTGCTGACTTGGGCCGTCAAACCTGCCATAGATGCGAGAGGAGGCTTGTAAATTCTGAGACTGAGGAGTTGGGTAAAAAGAAGATGATTGTGGCGAGTTTTGGAGTGCAAACTGGCTCATACTCATAGGTGCGTTGGTATGTGGAGATGATGTCATTCGGAGTTCTTGGAATCTTTCAATCTGCTGCTGTAGCTGAACAACTAGCTGTTTCAAGGCAGCAACATCCATGAAATCAACTTGGTGCCAAAGACTTTGGTGTAAATCGGAGAGAGTTTTGCTCAGATGGTGGGGCGTCGAAGGATCGCATATGAGCTTGCTCAAATGCTGAATGTAATTTTTGACTGAGGCCCTCAAAGAGAGGCACTCATTATTATCTTTTGGAGGTTGTGATGTTGGTGTCTGTTGCTGTTTTTTCGCCAAAGAAGGAATCCTAAGGGTGACAAGATAGCTTTTAGAAGTATTTGCTTCAGCTAATCGTTTCTGTCTCTGATCATGAGCCCGTGAAACAATTTCATCAAACTCGCTGTCATCAATAGATGAGAACGAGTCGCTTTCGGTCTCTTGGGGTTTTTCAGCTGATTCATGGTGTTTGGCTAGAGGTAAATTGACAGGAGTGTTTTCTCGTTCGCTGTTGCTTTCCTCTACCGTGGAAACTTTCATGTCTTTGAGAGAGATCCTGATTTTGAACTTGGCACCAGACTCGTTGCTTTCCGGAATGTCATTCTGCGAAAGTCGAAATTTCACTTTTGGTGTTTTCCTGCTGTTTTGAGAGCTTTCAGGAGTAATGCTTCTTGTATCCTGAGCTCCGCTACCAAGAGCCACGTTTGCACCGGGTGACTTTCTCGGAGACGGGCATGGAACACTTTCAGTCGAAGCTATGGAGGATATTGTCATCACTGGTTCAAGTTCAAGAAAAGCATAAGTAGATGAAACTTGAGCATCAGAGTTTGAGTTTGAGTTTGAGTGGAGCGGAAATGGGGCTTATTAATGGCGGTTCAAGATGTGGAATGCAGTCAGCAAGATGTAACGGTTATCAACTTCTGTTGACGTAAGTGTTGTAACTCAGAACTTCTCTGTGTGGTGGAGCGATGACTTTCAGATACCAAGCTTTGTAAAATGGATTAAAACTTTGCCTGAAGTGTAATTGATAATGCTTTTGATTTTTCCTCTTTTTCTTTTTGGTTCTTTTTTTTTACACTCGTCGCAATTTTTTACGAGTCGATCGACCGTAACAAAATAACTTTTTGCTAATGAAAAACTAGTTGAAGCTTATGCTCTGTTCCGGCTCTTCCAACAACTCTTGAAAATAACGAACTTGAACGATGTTTGTTGCGCTGCTGGTGCTAATGGTCATTTTTATGGCCTTGGTTATTCTTCTGCCACTGCTTTCAGGAGTGTTCACTTATTCAAAGAACCCAACGTATTTGGAAAAGAAGAAACACAAGGAAGAAGAAAAGATCAAGTCCCACAACAACACGGATTATGGCTACGATAGTTATGTCCCTCCTGACGAGCAAGATGCCAAACTTGAAGCAGAGGAATCCAACAGCAAATTAAAAGGGTTTGGAACAGGTTTTGTGTCTAAGATCAACAACCTCACTCCAGATGACATCCCTGTGAAGCTCCAGCTGCAGAATGAAGGCCTGAAGAAAAGAAGCACCAAAAGCAGAGGAGCTGTTGGCATTGACACGAACCCAAACAACTACGATTATGATTTGAATGAGTTGATTGACGAAGAGCTAGAAAATGATAAGGCTGAACTGAAGAAACCAGTGAAAGGTTTCAACGAGTTCAGAGAGGTGTAATGGTTAGCTTTTTGATAGTATTTTTTCGGTTTAGCCTTGTACATATATAATCCAATGCAGTATGTCTCAACACTAATAAAAAAAACAATCTAGAGATTTGCCTGAATCGAAATCAATTCACGTTGTTTTAGCTCGTCCTCGGGCTCAGCTTCACTTTCTGGTTCTTGTGCTTCAGTATTTTGCTCCTCGGAGTTATTTTCGCTTTCAGATTGTTCTGTCGGAACCTCCACAGTGAGTTGGTCCGGTGAGATCTCATCTCTCGGATCGTTGCGTGCGCTTAGTTCGTAAAACAGCATAAATGTACCTTGTGAGTTGAGCACTTCAGCCTCGCTCGATATACGAACGATCTCATCGCTGATTCTCCACCACACACCCCTGTACTTTCTGTACGCTATGTAGTGTCCGTAGTTGTGTGTTCCGAAGTGGGAGATGACAGACTTGAGCGAGTAGGTGAGGTCATCATTTTTAATTGTTGATCTAATTTTCTGCTCAAATGGGTCATCCCTCAGTTCTTTCTCATCAGATGAGGAGGAAGATGAGAAAGATTCATCGCCTTCGATTGGCTCTTCCTCAGCTTCCATCTCATCCTGTTTCCTGAACGGCTTTCTAGCGTCCAAATTGATGTCATTTGGCTCTGCCACATAATCTGTGAGGTTGAGCTTTGATGGAAAGAACAGCTTAGAATTGTTTTTTCTGACGGTGTAAGTTCTGGGGTCGAAAACAGACCTGTTAACGTGTATGCAGAGTAACGGTGGAGGTCTGGAAAAGTAGGTCTGTTTTGTCTTCTGAGACTTTTGAACCTTGTTCTTGGTGTGCAGTTTTTCATAAACAGCATCATCAATGATAGGTTTGGCTAGCTCCTGTTCAATTTCACTGATTCTCTTATTTGTAAGTTCTATCAGTCTTTCCATTTTGGTGCCACCATTTTCATTGTACTTCTTCAGACTCTCGATCAAAGTATTCCTGATCTCGATCAGTCCACACCTGTTACATTCAACCCCGTCAATAATTTCCTTCTGGATCCAATCATCTAGCAAATCCGACAACTGGTAACTAGACTGCGTTGTAGAAGGTATGTTGAGGCCCAGTCCACTAATAACAGAGTACCTAATTCCCCCGATTTCTCCACAACGAGTACACCCAATTCTCTCGCATTGCAATCCATCAACCGGGGTAACCAGCTTTAGTGGGAACACCTTTGAGTCAGAACCGGGATACGAAGGGTCTATTTGGTTTGCAGGAACGTATATGTATCCATTCTCACCAAGTCTTTCAAGACCAGTAATCATTCCGTCTTGATAATCGACAAACTTGTCTTGAATTTTCTCTTTGGACTTTTCTTTGGACTCATCGCCAACAAACTCCTTTTCCACTTGTTTCATGACCGACTGATAAAACTCTTGGGCATCTTCCTGATTATATCCCAGAAATAAATGCTTATTGGGGCCATCCTTCATCACCTTGAGCAATGTTCTTGTCTTGTAAGTTGGCGATCTGTTTCCATGCTTGGCGTTCAACTTGGTGAGCAGTTCGTTCAGAGCTGTAGAGAAAGTTGCATCTTTCAACTCAGAATCCTCGTTTTCTGAGGTGAATTTGTCCAAAAAGTCCAACAACTCGTTTGACGAGGCCAAACATTGCAACACAGAGTTCATGAAACAAGTATTTCCATCGTTTACCAGTCCTCCGACCGAGCCTCCCAATCTCATGGCAAGTTGGTAATTTGCCTTTATTGATGGATCATTGCTCGATAGATAAGGTGTTTGGCTGAGGCCCAAAGCATGCGATGATCTGTTGATTGCCGAATTGAATCTTTCACTGAACCCGTTCATGATTCTTTTTAAAACTGCCGGTTTTTTGAGTCCAACAACGAAATGACTTGTTGTGAAAACGACTAGACCAAAGGTGACAATACCTACTAGAACGGCGTTCCAGTCTCTTTGAATATAACCAAATGAAGTCACTTTTGTAAAAGATGGAAAGGCAAGCTCAGATGATGAGTCTCTCTCAATGTTGCCTGTACTGCTGCTGGCGTGCAAAAATGTATGAGTAGCCTCTTGTTCGGCTTGTGAAAATGCGATGGCGCTGTTAAAACCGAGTGTAAACAATAAATTCACTAAAGTGCTCAAATATCCAGGCATCAGATCGGGAAAGCTTGACGATCTGATTGCAAATGAATGTGTCTTGCACAGTATATTCTCTCTGGTGGGGTGTAAACCTTTCTAATTAGTGAATTCCAAACAAAATCAATTTGCTAAGAATCTCAAGTCATTGATAGAAAGTGGGTCACTGATTTACCACAGAGTCTGCACTGAATAAACGCTTCTTGTCGGCAGTTTGGCCTGCTCTTTTTTTTTTTTTTCTTGTAAATTCTTTTTTGGATTTCAATTAGAAAAACAAGTTTTTCTCGATTCAGAAAGACAAGAAAACCGATTGAGATTTACACTACCGGCCAATAGTCTCTACTCTCCCAAAAGTGCTTCATTAGTGTCAATGAGAGCGCATATAACATTTGTGACCGGCCTATCAAAAAGACTAAGACCGGACGGGTGTAGAAATCACACAGTTAAACACTTACACGGAAGTATGGACTGTGGAAACGGTAAGAAAAACCGTGAGTAGTACATAGAAATAACAAAGATTCTTGGCTCATCATGTCGCTCTCCGATTTAGCCTTTGGTATCATTTGATGAGCTCGCAGAGGTTGCAGTAACATACGAGTTCTGGCTGGAAAGCACTTGGTCCAGTAGTTGCCCGAAATCAATTTTATCGTCTCCTTCACCACTATCCACACCAAATCTCTGTAGGAACTGTGAACTGGACTGATTATCAAGACCACCAGTAGATTTTTCTGCCTCAATCTCCCGCATTAAAGGACGAATACACTCTTTCCCGCTTTCTGTCTGGAAATGTCGCCTCAAGGCATCTGTTCTGGCAAATCGTTTACCACAACCCCACACAGACACACCATCTACCAGTGTACCTCTGCACTGGAACTTTTTCTCTCCAGTGTGAAGATCTTCGTGGCGCTTTCTATCGTGTTGTCTAGCAAATGCTTTTCCACAAACGGTACACAAGAATGGTCGCTCGTTCGTATGTGTCCTCAAGTGCGATTTGAGATTATAGGGCCTCGTAAACTTCTTGTCACAAACGGTACACGCAAAGGTTGCGGGACCTTTTTGTGACTTCTTATTCGGAGACGGAGGTGACACCAATTCAGTAAGTTTTTCTCTCGAAAGAGATCCATCACTGTCATAATTGGAGTCCACGTCAGAGTATCTTGACCTTGATGTTGATCTGGATCTCGAAGAAGACCGCGAGTTTCCCGCATCAGAATGCCTTCTTTGTCTCGCAAGTCTCATAGAGCTGTGTGCCAAGTCGTCAGGTGGGGCCAGGAAGGAAGGTCCCTCGTCTGCAGAGCTTTTGTCAGTGTGAATGACAGGCGATTCCGAGTTTGGAGGATCTACTGACAAATTGAATGTGGGAGTAGTAACAGAGTTATCAGCGTGATTCTGTGAATGAGTAAAAGAGGTATCTTCGATCTTGATTTGAGGTCCTTCGCGATTATTGAAACTCGTTGATCTCGATCTCCCTCCACTGGGCGTTGAGCACTTTGATGACGAGGCAGAAAAGAGTGATGGCGTTTTGGCAGCAACTGCTTTGGAATGTTCAATAATGTTGATTGCGGGCGTGCTAGTGTTGTGCATGGTATTATACTGCATTTGCTGCTCCTGCTGTTGTCTCAAATTCTGCTCGGTGAGACCCTGCGAAATGCCTTGCAACATTGTCATATTTTGGAGAGACTGGTGATGCCCAGTATTAATCGACCCTGACATCGAAGCGTTTAGCGAAAGGCTCTGTATGTTCTCGGAGACAAAGATGGATTCAGGGTCATCCAAAACGTTCTGTAAGTCACCAAGACCATCATCATCACCATATGCAGACTCAGCTGCAGAAAAATACGGTGAATTCGAAGCAGAGATATCAGAAAGCGCACCGGCCGATTGAGTTGGATCTCTTCCTTGTCTGAACTGTTCTGCATTGAACATGAACTCGCCCTCAGAATGATGACTACCAAACATAGGGTTCGAAGTTTGCAGCTCGAGAGGGTCAGGTGGAAGTTGATGCTCAGCCGTAAAATACTGCCCTGTTCCCACATTGGAGACATCGGATGGGTCCACACTTTCATTTGGAACTCCGTCCTGATCAAATTCCGAAAAAACTTTGTCCACTTGTATAGTTGGGGTGCCCTCATTCCTGTGAGTCAGAGACTGGTTCGGGAGCTGAGGCGAAAGCTGGTTTTGAGCATTGTATTGAACGTTGTACTGAGCGTTGTGTTGCTGCGGCGGAGTCTGCATCGATGTAAGCGCTGTGTGGTCAGAAGAAGGCGTGTAGTTGTTGAGTGGACTGGCATGGTTGAAACCATAGAGGAAATCATCAACGTTTTCAGGCAGAATATGTTGTATATTCTGTTCCATGTTATACGTCAGCCCAGGGTCCATACGGTGAGAACCTTGATAGCTCTGGGACATTTGATCCACCGGAAAAAACTCATTTGGTTGATTGGCATGCAGTTGTTGATGTTCTGGCTGTCTTTGGTCTTGAGAGGGCTTCGAAGGTTGGTTGGATTGAAAGTAATCTGCCGGAGAACTTTGACCTGGAGCCACTGTCGGCGTCAGGTTCAAAAAGTCATAAATATTGTCTTCTTCTTGTTTGACTTCCATCGTTTCCAGCTTTGTGCGATGGTTTGCGAGGTTTCCCCTAAACGTATTGCCAGAGTCGCCATCAGCCATTTTGCAGAACACTAAAATGCCCTATTGCGGAGTGGGACAGAGCTGCTTTGCAAATGCGCGTTTTTTGCTGTACTTTATTAGCAAAAGAACTCTCACCGATTGAAACCCGGTGCCAAGTCTTGCAGCTGTACTTATTTTTAAGCCAGCGGAATTAAGTACCGATAAGTTGTTGTGAATGAGTACGCAGCCCTTGAAGTGGCTCCAAATTTCGCTCAAGTATAGCTCACCAGGTACCTTAGACAATCAGTAGCCCTGTGTTGTTATAGCCGATGGCTTTTGCAAATAATTTAACTGTGCTGCAGCTTCAATTCCTCAAGATAAATGTTTGCTCATATAGCTCAATAACGGTTCATTTATTTACCTAACCCCCCCAAAAAGTCGCTTTCCAAAAACCCGCTATTGTTTTCACGTCGCTGAAATAAGTGAGCTCCGTTATTGACCCATTTTTAAGCTGACAGAACATCGTTGACAATTGCAAAAAAAAACACCGTAAAAATATTATTTCAACAACACGTCACGTGATCGATAATAGCTACATGGAGAGATGTCCAAAAATATAGTAGTGTATATTGAGTTATGTACATGACAAGGACACATTTAAATCTTCTTTGGGGGAAGAACAGCTCTTGGGATAGATGATATAGTGGACTCACCCATAAGCACAGGACTCATTGCGGCGTGCAAGCTGTCAACATGCAATTGTGCGTTGGAGTTGAGCGCATTAGCAACGGCATGGGCATTGACACGCATCTGTGCAGTTTTGAAACGCGAGTCATCACCCACGGTAACTTCAACACGACGGCCGTGCACTGCGGAGTTGAAGGTGGCTTTGAGCTCCGCTTCGGAAACGTTTCTCAGTGACTCCACATTCGAAAGAGATCTGCGGAGGTTTGCTGGGAGCGTTGGGTTACAGAACGGATAGATGTTCACGTTAGCGGGCAAAATAGTCTGTCTTTTCAATGTGTCGGTGAGCTTGAATCCTCTCCTAGTGGTAATTTGGTCCAAAGCTCTCAGGATTCTCGATTTGGTGTTGTAACCCATCTTGGATTTGTTAAGTTCGAGTTCCGCACGAGATGAAAAAGTTGGTTTGTACAACAAAGAGCTGGTTTCTGATTTGAGCGGGCTGTAGTTGAGTTGGTTGTTCACCGCCACTAGTTGTTTCACGCTCTCAATCACGTTGAAGCCACGTTTCAAAGTCTTATTCGTAATGACCTTGTCTGTAGTGGATTTGTTGAGCTTTCTTCTGATGTAACTGGCTTTCATTTCCTGCTCAATCAAAAACTGCTCTTTCTCTGCACTCAAGTTGTCCTGTGGAAGATGTCTAGGGATGTCAATTTTGACTTGATTGACTGCTGGCGAGTCAGAAGCAACCCCATTTGCAATAATGCTTTTCACAAAGTCACGACTGGCGTCATTACCCGCATTAATTTCGCTTGAGGTAGCCTTCAAAGCTCCAAGCAGATCGGTTCCTGATCTGTTGGTGGATGGTGCAGATTGTCTTCTAGGTTTGTTTTGCATATTTCTTCTCACCCTTTGACTCCTCTCTCTTAGCTTGACTTGTTTCGTCGGTTTCTGGTCGACAATAGAAGCAGTTTTCTCGGCTGCTGGTTTAGCTTCTGCCTCTGATGACTTGGTAATCTCTCTGAGTTTAGCCAGCAAGTCGGAATCAAGCGGAGATGATTCTGGAGTGGAGCTGTAGAGCCTAACTTGGCGCAGCGGCACACGAGCAGTTCTGGTCAGCATCGCGATAGTGTTGAGTTTGATGAACGTCTGATGCTTAGTGCACAAAGACTTTACGCTCGCTTTTTTACCGGTCGCTCTTGTAGAAAATTGGACAAAAAAAAAACCCCAAGTTACCCGGTATTTGAAAAAAACATCCAAGAAAATTCACTAGGATCGACGCGTCGATTGAAAATCCGGGGACCTTTAGTCTTACAACCTACATCTTTTGAGTCAAAGGAATGGTACAATTGTGACTTGAATCACCAACAATCGCTTTTGGAACCAAATCTTTGAGGCAATTTGTGTACGATTTTTCAATATGCTAACATGCACCAATTGTTGTTCGAGCATTCAATACTCAAGTTCAATTTATCTCCTCTGGAGATAATCAGGACATATAACGAAGCCAAGTACGGGAAGTTGGACAATTTGGACTCCGTGGCTGGACTCCCTCGATTCCCCGAAAAACCACATCTTGCATCCGTTAATTCGCTCTCCTTGGATTCCCGCTACAACAGGTTTCTCTTATCCGGAGGCGGAGAATCCTCGATCAAATTGTGGGATTTGAAGCCCGAAAACGAAGTCGAGCAACATGAACCAATCTACACCGTTCCATCAAAGTCTACACATCAATTCGGAATTACCAACATTCGATGGTGGCCCGACAATGGCATGTGGCTATCTTCGTCGTTCGATTTCAGCCTCAAAGTATTTGATCCCAACACCATGGAAGAGGTTCATTCGTTCAACTTCGGGTCGAGAGTTTTGAACTTTGATTTTGAGCCAACAGGATCAAACTCTCTTGTTGGCTGTTGCGTAGACGGTGGCGTTGGCGGTTTGAGACTGATAGACTTGCGGACTTTGGCTGATTCTCACACTCTTGGGGGAGGAGGTAAGCTACAAGGTGGATTCGGCTATATGTTGAGCTGCAGTTGGTCTCCAGCAAACCCCAATCTTATTGTGGGTGGTGGTGAGGACGGCCATTGCATTGGATGGGACGTTCGACGGTCTGATGGGTGTGTCTTCAAGCTCGACTACAACCTCACGACGAGCAATTTCAGAAACTCGAACCGGCAACTACTGTTTCATGATAACGTGCCAAAGGCACACAATGGTGCGATAAACTCGATGCTTTTCAACGAAAATGGATCAGAACTATTTACTCTCGGGACGGATGAAAAAATTAGGGTATGGGACCTAACCAGTTCGGACAAACCGTTAAATAAACAGGTGAATTTTGGTCCTTTGGTGCGCAACAAATTCAAACAAAATCTCACAATGGCTTTGAGTCCGCTTGACGAGACAGAACTGCAATACTTGTGGTTTCCTTCTGACAACGGTGAAATACTGATTTACCGTGCAGAGGACGGAAAACTCATTGCCAGATTGAATAGAGGACGTGCGGGGATCGATAAGCGAATCACGTCGATTGTTTATGCAAAAGAAAGTTCCGTCCGTTACTACAGTGGCTGCATGGACGGATCAATCTCCACCTGGGGCTACTACGAGGGGCTTGATGACTCAATGGAGGCAGATGAGATCGAGGTCGATGGGAACTCGCGCAACATGGTGCACATCGAACGAGAATTACCCCCAAAACAAGACATTCTTGACCGCATCCACGACGAAATAGAGGCCAACAAGATAAGGAGAGAGCAGAACAATTAAAGGAACTAACTAATTTTGACTGCCAAAAAAAGCCACGACTTTTTTCAGATTTTTTTTTTTCAGATTTTTTTTGTCTGAAAATAGGGCAATTCATTTGCTTGAAGGTAGAACCCGATGGGAAAGGAATACGACAAGAGGTTTAGTTTGATCGCGTTTTCATAGAGGAAAAAATACCTCCAACCAATTCACCTGTCATGATCAAATTGCAAATACATCTTGTTCCTCCCAGCTCGTTGGCACAGCCGAACCAAGCCTCAATTGGGGGGTCGGTCCATAACGTCACGAACAACAACGTTGGTGGTAATGGGCTGCAGGGACAAACGCAGTTGCAAGGCACGCAACCGGGGAACTCATACTATCCAAATTTTACTATGAATGGTGCTAGTACCCCAATACCACAGGGAGTTTCTGTTGTAGGCGGGATGATGGTTACGCGTCCCGTCTATCCTATCTATCCGTCGACACCTTTCCATGGCGGTGAGTTTCAAGCCGGCAGAAGTGGCTTCCAAGGAGGAATCAAAAAGTTTCTCCACATCACTGACGGGTCTAACACGCTTCAGCAGATGTGTACAGAGATTCAGGAAAGGTTTATGAGACTTTACCCCCACGAAGAGCCCATCAAAATTCTCACCATCCAGGACAACAACGAGTGCGATCTGGATCCTGATTATCTTGTCTCTATGGTTTTTGACTCGGGAAATGTGGTAAGAGTGCTGCTGGAAAACGAATTTGTTGTCAAGTCGCAGCCGGGAAAAGGTCTCTCTGTGAGTAGTGGAAAGCGTCATCTGCAAGGGGATCTCAACAGAGTGGTGAAAAAGATAAGAGCTGCGCCAGCAAGTGAATCTGCGTCTAACTCATTCTCTGTCTGGCAGGGGGTGAGCAAATCTGATGATCTTCCGGTTGCAACTACGGCTCAAAGTGAGACACACAACGTTTCTCTACCTGCACCAAACGATTCCTCGGAAAACATCACCGTGATTGTTGAGCCAAGGAAGCAGACGAGTCCGCGAAACGCGTCGCAGATTGCCGCTCCGGGTTCACCAACTAGAATTACTTCTGGAATGCTGACTAGTCAGTTCCAGCCTGATCTTTCCAAAGGCCTCATTGAAGCTGAGCAGGAATATGCTCCGAATAATGAGGATGATATACTTACTGATAGCGATGGATACCAAAGCGAAACGAGCAACAATCAGAGCATTCTTTCGTCTGCAAAGAAAGGAACGTCAACCAGGAAGAGAGCCAGTGTTCCGAGTAAAGCTGATGTCATGACCAGAAAAGCGTCTGGAGCCAGTGCTAGGAAGACTCCGCAAACAGCAGCCAGGGCAGCCGCAAACATGTCGTTATCATCTTCGCAAACACCAACACCTTCGGCTCCGATCCCGGCTACTGCCTTCAGCGACAGCGTGCCAATAAAACCTTCGCAAGTCACTAAAAAACTGAACGAAACTGTTTCACAAGCTACAGAGCAAGTCCCGAACGGTGCCCCTCCAACATTTGGTGACTTTGCCACTCCAAGTCAGAAGAAAGATGAAGGTACCGATTCCACCCCAAAAGTCACCCCAGCAAAAAAGAAAGCTGTCACGAAGGCCACTCCAAAGGCCACTCCAAAGGCCACTCCGAAGGCCACCCCAAAAGCCACTTCAAAGACCACTTCAAAAGCCACCCAAAAGGCTGCTGTGAAGTCCACGTTGAAGTCTGCTTCCAATGCTGAAGGAGAGCAAGAGGCAGCGGCTATCACAAACGCAAAAGATGATGCAAAGGCAGAGGCAAAATCTACTCCAAAGGCTAAAACGAAAGCTCCGACAAAGGCACAACTTGCCAAGCTTAAAGCTGCGGAGGCCAAAGCTGCGGAGGCCAAAGCTGCAGAAGCTGAGATTGAATCACAAAGTACCGATATGAAAGAAGATACCGACAAGACAATGAAAGATGCACCTCCAGAGCCCACAGCAGTTACCACTGATGCAAACTTATCTGTCAAGGAGTCTGTGAAAACTCCTAAAGCAGCAAAGGCCACAAAAGCAGCAGCAACTCCAAAGACTCCGAAAGCTGCTGCTGCTGCAAAGACTCCCAAAGCCAAGACACCCGCTACAACACCAAAGACCAAGACAGCTACGACTGCTACAGTTGCTGAAAAAAATGATACCACTACAACTACTCCCCTTGACTCCGCCGGTGAGAACGGTGAGTCGGTTAGCTCACAAGCGCATGACTCGGAAAACGCTTCCAACACTGACACTACTTCCACTTCCCTTTCGGGAAATTCTCAGGAGACCAACCCAGCTTTACGCCCTAGTCTCGAGTCAACAAAAGCAGAAGAAAAACGTAAAGTTGATGATGAACACATAGCTGGGGAAAATTCGAGAGGAGATATGACCGACAAAGCTGGGTCGAAAACCACGCTTTCGAAAGCAGAAGTTATGGGCATACTGAAATCGGGACTTAAAAAGCCGCGGAGGCGCTCAAGCGATAACCAAGCAGCAAGAAAAGATGAAGTCAGTGCTGACATTACTTTCCAGAACATAATACCTCAAAACAACAAAAGACGTCTCAACGGCGAAAAAGAGAGCAATGGAAAGACAGAAACATCTGGAAGTGCAGTTAAAGGTTCCGACGACGAGTCGGACACCGATTCTGGATCGGATTCCGAGACTGAAGATGAAGACGATGACGATGAAGAAGATGAAGCACCTTCTAAGAAGCCGAGGGTGGTGAAAACCCCCAAGACACTATCAGATTCATTCACGTCTAAAAGTTTCACTTCTGATAAGGGAAACCAGTCGGAGATTGCGACATCAAACAACAAAAAGTCGAACCTGAATGAGACAAGTTCGTTCCTGCCACTCGAGATTCAATCACAAGACACCGGAAAACCTTCAGAGGAGTCTCAAGCAGCTAACGCAGAGTTCGCCGCTAGCTCTGCTCCGTCAAATCCTGCTTCCTCGAATATTTCGTCTCTACCGAAATTATCGCAACTGATGGAAAGAGGATTACCGGACGTCCGGGACCCTAAACTTGATCGCTCGACCAAGCCAACCTCTCTGCCGTCAATAAACAACAATTCTGATTCTGATTCCGATGATTCTGATTCGGACGATGATGACGACTCTGATGACGATTCGGAAGACAGCGATTCAGACATAAAGTCTCTGGGTTCTCAGAAGTTTTTGGACGCAAAAACAGCCAGTAGTATCGTGTCCAAGTCGAAAGCAAAGAAAAAGAATCACGGTTTTATGGATCTGATGAAGGATGCCAGAAAGTGACAATGTTTCCATATTAGCGTTGTAACAATAGGTATTGCTAGATTAGAGTTTGACTACAGACAATGTAGTTCCTAGCGAATTTAGAGAATGGTAGTCTTGTAGAAAGCGGGCGATGTTTCAATTATAAAACCAAAGCAGGAGTAGCAAATTATCAACGGCGGTGTTGACCTTCAATGAAGCCCAGAGCGTCGGATTGGTTGATCTCACTGACCGTACTGACCTTGTTGTTGAACATAACACCAAAAAACTTGTCACAAACCTTCAACATTTCAGGTCTAAAAGTGGTACAGATGAATTGTGCATTCTTGGAGAGGTTGTTAATGAGCTGAGACACAGAATTTCTGTACTGAGCATCCAAATTAGCATCAATCTCATCAAACAAGTAGAATGGCGCAGGATCGCATCTTTGAATGGCCAAAATAAGAGCAATGGCACACAACGATTTTTGTCCTCCAGACAACTGTTCAATTCTCTGTTGTTCATCGCTTTTCGAATTGAAAGACACAGAAATTGAAATTCCAACGTACTGGTCCACCACATCACTCTCATCGGCCGTCCCTTCGTCTTCATCATCAACATCCGATTCGTCGGCTGCTGCCCTCTTCTTGTTTCTTCCACCCCTTCTGTTGGAGGCCCTTTCCGATCTCTTCTGAATAATTAATTTTCCAGTTCCTGCTGGGACGAGCTTTTCAAAAACTTCTGTAAAACCAACAGAGACCTCTTTGAACGTCTGGATAATAGCATCATCTTTCCGTTTCTCCAGGACAGAGATCAAACTCTCAATCGAGTCTTTGGCTTGCTCAAGTTCTTCACGTCTGCTAACCAACGAATCTCTCTGTTTCGTGAAATTCACGAACTGCTCCAAAGCCTTCTTATTCACATGACTGTAACGTTTCAAGCTTTCTGTCACCTCGCTCAAATCAGACAACATTTCATTTGAAGAAGATGATTTAAACATGGTGAACGCCTCGTCGGGAAGCACACCCAGATCTCTGATCTTCTTGCTGACTTCATCTTTTCTGCTGCCGAGAAGAATCTTTCTGCTTAAAGCTTTCTCAGAGACCTTGGCGTAGTTTTCCAGCTTTCTCAAGATAGCCCTTTGAGACTCGTTAAGCTTTTGCAACTGATCATTATTGATGACAATTTCTCTAGAAATCTCCTCAGACTTGTCATTCAAAGCTTTATTGGACTGTTCCAGCTTTTCTTTCATGTCTTCCAAGCTTGCGAGCTTTCTCGCCAGATCAGAGTGCTTGCTCAAGACTGAGCTTTGTTCAGTCGATGAATTCGACTTCGACGTGAGTTGTCGCTGACGAGGATATAAGCTTCCGTTCAACTCGGAAGCGATAGACGAGGAAGTAAGCTCCAACTCGTCCAATTTTTCTGCGACCTCTCGGTACTTACTTTCCGTCTTTGAAATTTCGTTGCTCAGGTCTTGGAGTTGAGTTTGTTCAGACTGAGACAACGCCGACTTTCCGAAGTCCCCGTTCAACTCGTTTTTGTAATCAAAAATCTGCTTTTCAGATAACGCAATAGAGGCCTGAAGTTCTTCGATTCTGCTGTCCAGAGACGAAAGTTCCTGGACGTATCTGGATTTTTGGTTGTGCAGCTTTGATTTCAAAGAGAGCAATGCTTCTTTTTCGCTGAACTTAGCATCAAGCTCCTTTCGTTTTGAAGACAGCACCTCTCCAAGTTTGGTAATCTTATCATCTTTCTCGCTGATCGATTTTGTGAGAGACTGCAGTTTTTCTTTCGTATTGAATATCTCAGACTTCCATTTTGTTAAACTCTTTAAAGAGTCAATCCTTGATCTGGTTTGATCTCTGAAACCTCCAGTCAAAACACCCCTTCTGTCGCATCTGTCTCCATCCAGAGTGATGGCATTAAGTTTGTAAGTTCGTGCAATCTCAGAGCCCCGCTCCAACGAGATACAAACGACGGCCTTGCCAAAAATTTGTTTAACAGCTGGCTCAAGATACTCATCATATGCAAGCTTCTTGATCAACGCAACAGAATCATTTCCATCAGGGTAAACGGTGTCTTTAGGGTTGAGTCTGTTCAAAGGCATGAAAGTAACACGCCCTGCTTTTTGTCTGATCAACTCGTCCATGATCAGCGAAGCGGTTTTATCGGTATCAACGACCACGTGAAACAAAGCGTTTCCTCCTATGACTTCAATGGCAGTCTTGTATTTTTCGCTGACATTGATGAGCTCACCCAATGTTCCATAGACACCATTCAAGCCAAGGTTTTTGGCAATTTTCTGCACATTCTCCAAACCAAGAGCCATGGATCTATCCATAGTTTCTCCAACACTTTGTTCTGCGTTCGCTTTTTCTTGCTCATAAGTCTGCAAGACGCTGTTGAGCTTGCTTTCTTCTCTCCAAAGCTGCTTTCTCTCGTCGATTAATTCGTTGTACTCCAACTTCAGCTTCGCCAGCTCCCGATCCAAAGACTCAAAACCTGACGGCGAGTCAGTATCATCAATTTCACTAAGCTGAACAGACAGTTCATCCCGGCTTTTCTCAGCATCAGTTTTGGCTGCCAAGTTCTTCGACAATTCCTGTCTCTTGGTCTTGATAGCTTCTTGCAGCAGATCGATTTCGCCAGTCAGCCAGCTATCTCTTTCCTTTCTAGATGAGAACTGAGAAGACCGACCTTTCTGCGAAAGAATGGATCTCTGCTGGAGTTTCAGATCGTTCAACGTAGATCTAAGGGTGAACTCTTCGGCCTTGGTCTTCTTCAATGATGGGTTGAGCTCTTTCAACTCTGCTTCTTTCTCCTGAATTTGTCTGTTCACCGCTTCCAGCTGGCTGGAGATTTGGTCACTCGAGGAACCCTCTTCAATTTCAGCTTCTCGAAGCTGTGCAGTAGTTTCTCCAATGCTTGTCAAAACTTCACGAATATCGCTGTCATTCTCAGTAAGATCCACGTCGACCAATTTTTTGCTGGAGCTCAGTTCGGTGAGAACTCCTTCAATCTTTTTAACCATCTTTTCTCTTTCAGCAAGTTTTTGAACCAACAAGTTAGAATCCTGGACGGTGTTCGCATATTCGTTTTCAATGGACTCAATCTGTTCATTCAAACTGGAAAGCTCACGATCATACAGGTTGTACTCCAAAGCCTTTTTGCGATTGTTGAGCAATTCAAACTCCTTCAGGTCGTTCTTCTCCAAATCCAAATCTTCCAGCCTGCTTTCGATGTACCTAAGCATCTCATCGATCTGCTCCCTCTTCTTGTTTGTGTTTGCCATCTCTTTGAGCGAGTCTTTGAGCTTTGATTCGAAGACCTTAGCACCTGCAACTTCTTTCAACAACTGCAGTCTCTCAGAGTCTTTTGCATTAGTTAGCGAGGTGATTCTTCCCTGGGGAACAATGTAGTAAGGGTTGGATTTTGAGAAGCCTGCACTCTCCAACAAATTCATAATGTCGGACTTGGTGGCTGATTTGGAATCAAGAGAATAATCATCCTTCTTCATACCGATCGTTCTCCGAATCACAATCTCGTCTTTGTCAATCGGAAACCTGCGATCAGCGTTATCAAACACAATTTCGACATAGGCAGACATGACTGTTCCAGATCCTTCATGAATGAGAGATTGTCTTTCCTCTCTTGTCATGTTGGTGTACGCATCGGACAAGACAAATCTTATGGCAGCAAAGAAATTTGACTTTCCAGATCCATTTCTTCCCACCACCACATTATGGTGAGGGGAGAAAGAATCAATAATAGTTGCGTTCTTGTAGGTTTTGAAACCCTGAATTACTATCTGGTAAGCAGGGGTGTTACCCACATGTTAGTTGTTGTTCAAAACATAAAGTCAGAAGCAAGTTACACATACCCTCTTGATATGCATGCTTATAGCTCGCAACTCGTTGGCACCAAGAGTAAACTCTGATAGCTTTGGAAGATTTACACGAGAAATAAATCAAATTTCGTGAATCCGTAACGCGTCTTTTTTTATTTTGAATCCTGACGCGAAATTTACAAGACGAATTTGTGGCTGTGAGAATTAGGTGATAAGAAGTTTTCTTTACTTAGGCTAGCTAAAAAATTCATTGCTGTCTGTAATAATGAGGCTCAACAAACGGAAGCTTTGCCACTTCAGCTTCCCTGAGTTTACCTCTGATTTCGATCAAAATCTTTGTGCCGATTTTCTGATGTGGCTTGTAGATGAAAGCCTGTCCGACATTGCCCCCAAGGGTCGGAGAAGGCGATCCTGAACACACGACACCAATCTCTTGCTTGCCGTCAGCCGAGAAAATCTTGTTTCCCTCTCTAGGAGAAGGACCCTTTGACCTTATACCGACTCTTTTGAAAAGAACTGACTTCGGATTTTCGATTTGAGACAAAATCTTAGATGCGCCGTTGAAAGTTGCCGACTCAGGCGATCTTCTGGATTTAGAAACAAGCCAGTTCAATGATGATTCGATAGGGGTGGTCTTTTCGTTCAGTTCGTGTTCGTAAAGACACATTCCAGCTTCTAATCTCAATGAGTCTCTTGCTGCCAGACCTATTGGCTTGACAGCTTCTTGTGCCAGCAGCTCTTGCAGAAACTCTTTGGCAACAGTATCGTTTGGAATCGATATCTCAAAACCATCTTCTCCTGTATAACCTGCCCTTGCAATGTGGAATTGGGCGTCTGAACCAAAACCTTTCAGATCAATGAACTTAGAGTTCCCAAAGTACAAGTCTTTCAAATTTGAGCTAGTGAACTTGGAAACAACTTCTTGTGCCTTAGGACCTTGTATGGCAAGTAGACCGCCTTCGAAGGTATTATGGGTGATTTGCGATCCCTCAGCGAAACTTTCCAGCTCCGACTTGATGAATTGGGTGTCCTTTTCTCTGCAGCCAGCATTTGTCACAATGTAAAACGAGTCCTTCCCGTGTCTGGTGATGATGCAATCATCCACAACACCTCCTTCTTGATTGAGCAAGACGCTGAGAGTAGATTGATACTCTTTGAGAGCAGCGAGGTCAGTTGGACATATTTTTTCCAAAAACTGTGTCGAGTTTGGCCCACTGACAGTGTGCTGCAGCATGTGTGAAACGTCGAACACACCGCAATGGTTTCTAGTCCAATGATGCGATTCTATGTGGGACTGACCCTTGTACAGAACAGGCATCGAAAAGCCCGCATAGGGGACCATTGTGGCGTTCAAACTGACATGAATGTCGTAGAAGGGCGTCTTCAAGAGACTAGCGGTCGAGTATAGCCGGCGAAACATGATGGAAGTTGCAGAGTGACAGATGAGATGAGAAACACAGGCAACGTGATCTAATATATATAAGGCCCCAGGGAAGAGTGAAGTCAGACTTCTAGAGGAGTCAAATATTATGAGAAGTCAGACTTGTAAAACCGACGCGCAAGCAAGCAAGGGGAAAATCGACGCAAAGTACTTTTCGCGTCTTGGGACGCTCAGGCTCCGGCTGGGTTGCTCGCGCAGGGATTTCTATCCGAACGGCCGATTTGCCAGGGAAAGACCTGCGGATCTTAGCCGGATCTGTCGGCCGCATAGCAGCCCTTTGCGTATTGTGGCATGGCGTGCATGACCAGGATCTGAATCTTTTTAACCGACAGCCCGAAGCAAAAGTGTTCCCCCCCCGTGTCGCTGGCTTCTCCCCGTGATTAGGACTTTCTATCCCCGGGCCAAAAGCAAAAAAATCTCGCGTGAGGCTCAATAGAAACCACATCTGCATGTACCGTTTGCTCCCTTGCTAGCACCCGGAAAAAAATAATTACATGATTGTGAATACTATATTGCATAAGACTATAAGTGAAGACACTGCAAGAGAAAATCAAAGTTGGGGCAAACAACAAGAGTAGGAAAACAATCTGGTGAAACCAATTTAGCGACTTAGTTGAAGATTGGGTTGGAACATTTTGTTTTCTACGGACTTTGACTCAAAAGAACCAGGAACGAGCTAGATGAATAGTATCCATACTCATATACAAGAGCACAGCGTTCCTATTTCCGCGGCAGACAGTGGCTCATCCGAGCTACCGGATTATGGTGAGGAACCCGACAGAACGGATTTTCAAAGCTTGGCAATCAAGCGTCGACGGTTGCGCGCTGCTAGAGCTTGTGTGGTCTGTCACGATCGGAAAGGTAAGTTATTTGCTGTTGATATCAATTGATTCTGTTACTAACCGAAAACAGTCAAATGCGATGTCTCACTCAAAGAAGAAGGTGAACCCTGCACAAACTGCCGTGAATTCGGTTGCGAGTGTTTACTTTATGAGCGCAAGAAGCGTGTCTCGAAGAAATCGAAAACAACAGGAGGTTCGTCCAAAATCAACGGAGATGGCTTCACTGACACAGGCGAACAGATGAGCGAGTCGGAGTACTATGCGCAAGTATTTCCAAAAATGGTGGATCCACCGTGTTTTGTGAAGCCGAATTATCAAAGGGATTTGCCCTACCTCAGTGTCATCAAGCTTGACCCACAAGAGGTGCTCTTTCAAAACTTTGAGTCTCTCGTGAGGAAAGAATTTCTGATCTCGAACAACTCTACTGAGTTCATGACTGAAGTCATCGAAAGTCTCATTGATGATAACAAAGCAAAAGACAGGAAAAGGTCTTATACGCTGGACGAGTACGATTTTCAAATGCTCAACTTATACGGTTGCTTCACATTACCTGACGAGGAGACTTGCTGGAAATACATCAAAAACTTTTTTGATCTTCTCAATCCGCAATTTCCAATCATCAACAAACGACAATTTTATAAAGATTACAAAGACCTCAGAAGACCACCGTCACTGCTTCTGCTGTTCTCGGTTTTGTACGTTGGAGCGAGACACAATGACGAAAAAGACACCACCAAAGAGGAGCTGTTGGAACTCGACAAAGCCTCCAGGATTTTGTTCAAAAGAGCCAAGTTGTTATACGACTTCTCTGTTGAAAGTGAACCGATCCCTCTTATACAATCATTGCTGTGTTTCATCTGGAATTATGAGAATTTTTCCATGTTTTCGAAAAACGATTACTATTGGACCAAGATCGCAATCGGGTACGCTCAGCAGTTTGGACTTCATCGGAACATGGACAATGACAAAAATCTCTCAGATTATGAAAAAAAAATGTATAAGAGGCTCTGGTGGTGCCTTTTCATGAAAGACAAGCTGATTGGTCTCGGATTCGGCAAACCTTTCATGATAGATCTGGACGATTGTGACGTTTCAATGGTGACCGAGCAAGATCTTATGGATTCGGATATGACGCAGCCAGAAATTGACTACTTCATCAACTTCATTCGTTTCGCAGAACTGGTGAGCACCGTGGTGAAGGAACAATCAAAGATGAACAAATTGATGGAAGCCAATAAACCGCTGATACCATTGATCAGACAGTGCGACTTGTTATTAATGAATTGGCTTTCCAAAGTTCCTTATCATCTGAAGTTCAAAATTGATGATCCTTCGACACAGTCGGTCTTGAGCGCGATTCTTTCTTCTCAATACTACACTCTTTTGATCTTATTGCACAAGGCCAACATTCATCGGGGCCTGGGTGACCATTACCCTTCTTGGGCAATCACTTTCCAAGCCGCCCAGATGATCAAGTTGATCACGGAAATTATGGTTGAGAAAGGGCTCATCTTGCATATATCACTCATTTCTCACAACACACTTTACGCATCGGCGATCATCATGATGTACCATCTGATGAACAAAGAGAAGCAGATCGCGCGGATATCCAAACAGTTCTTTTTAAGAATTTTACAAGTCTGGGAACTAGCATCCTTCAAATGGCCCACATGTTATCCAATGTGGTTCATATTCAACAACATCTATCATGACGAGAAGAAGAGGCGTATTATTGTTGATTCCATTGTCGAGGATGCGGATGCAGATGCGGGCTTTTCAAAGTTCAAAAATCCGATGATTTCAAACACAAATAACATCCGGTTGCCCCAGCCAAACCAGAATGCGGCTGTTTATAGTGATGCTTCGAATCTGGATCTATCTGCTCCTTCAGTCACCAAGACCAAACTTGGAGGCGCTCGAGATGATGCCCCATCCATAACCGATGGTTTTGAGCCGCTAAATTCCTCAAAACTGAGAAGTATGGACTCATTGGATATTGATTTGGACAAATTGTTCACCAACAATGTTTTCTCGGAGTCGAAAACGTTGTTGCCAAAGTTGAATTTGAACACCATCAACTCTAATCGGGCAGGTCAGAAACCAAACTACAACAACTCGCTACCAGATGATACGGGCAGTGCTTTGGACGAGAAGAACGTCGCATCATCGTCTTCGGAGTTCCCTGTGAGTCTTTGGTTAATGAATGCGTCGTGGAAGCCAGATTTCCATTCAGAGAGCTATGATCCCAACTCACCTGGAGTGGACTTTACACATCCAGAGACGCAAATTCCTTTGCAACAGCAGCCTCCACTTTCGTCAACCCAGAGTCAGCCCCAAGTGGGCATTCCTCCTTTCACGCCTCAACATCACACATCTGTACCGTTCCAGAACTCGCAATTCGTACCTTTCAACAACTCCAATGTTGCTTCCATGGTACGACCTCCAGGCTTCATACCTATCAACGAGCATGAGCAACCTGTTAACTCACAACAACAGCATTCGACAGACCAGCAATCGCTTCACCCAAGAATGCCAGACGAGCAGTTACCACAACCTCCTATGTTTCAAGCACAAATGCCACATAATCAAGTTAGTCAAAATCAAATGGCTCATTTGCTGACTCAATTAGCCCAACAACCGCCTAATATAAACACACATTTCAATGGACCGCGACCAGAACAGCACCATAACACCAATGGAATACAACACCACCAAGGTCAGATGGTACCCCCTTCTGCTCCCAACGTTAATTTCGCACCTTTGGACAACCAGTTACACTCAAGGCCACAGGCCGTTCAAGGTCAACTTCCGAACTTGAACTCAAGTGACAACAGTTATCCAAACAACACCAATCCCTACAAATTTTTCAATTTCTTTTGAAAATATTGCATTCGTTCCCATCTTGCATTTTTACGAGGGCTCTCCACGCTTAGCCTTACTTCTGATTATGTTTTAAGCATTATATTTTCAACAAGCAACTAAGAAGGCATTTGTAATATTTGAAAGGCGTAGGCGTATGTTAAATTCAAGCGAGGCGTAACGTTCAAAGACGCTGATAAACTTCTAATGTTTTCCTGTTTTTCAGGAAAAATCCCAACCAGAAACAGCTGGTCACAAAAACTGTTGCAAAGGTGAACAGCGGAAAGTAAATCAAACCCGCTCCATTTCCACCATGAAACCTCTCAGCAACAACACCAACCAAAGAGGGAAACACCGAAGCTCCCGTGGCACCAATTCCACACACAATTGACACCCCTGATGTAGAAATCGCTCTTGGTAAAAACTTTATGGCAACCACCACCGTTGTTGAGAAAATTGGTCCCACAAAGAACCCCATGAAACAGATACTCATTCCTAACATCCAAGGCGAATTATTGAGTAGCGTGAAACCTAGTGATCCTAATGTCACCAACCAGCAGTAGGTAACCACTGCTTTGACTTCCTTATCGTCAAAAAAGCGTCCTGTGACAAAACCCATCACCAATCTCCCTGCCGTCATAAAGATCCAGTAAGAACTTGTAACAAAAGAAGCACTGTTTTCGGTGCTGCCTTTAACTTGTAATAAATAATTGAACAACCACACACCCACACTGAGCTCACAGCCGATATAAAGAAACAGACACATGGAGAAGAACAAAACGTATTTGTTTCTTATCGTGTCGATAAATGAAGGTTCTTCGTCGACTCCGCTCTCCTCTTTATCACCGAACAGCTTGTATTGGTACTTCCATTTGTTTTCGTTACCGAAGTAAATGATCGAAAGGACAAAGTTCACGGCTATGACTGCAACAATCATGATGTAAAACTGGTTCCATTTGAGGCCCTTGTGAATAAGATAAGTTGCAAGAGATGGACTCACAAAGCAACCAAACCCGTATGAGGCATGCATCAGTCCTAGCAACTGGTTACTGTGTTTCAATGCTCCAACAAAAAGGTTCATTGTACAGTCCACCGACCCTATGCCAAGTCCATTCAATATGGCAAACAGCTCCAGGATATAGAAGTCCGATCTGAGAGCGAGAGCCAGTGCGTTGGATCCCATGACAAACAATGCAAATGGATAGAGACCTTTCATTCCAAATCTTTTGGATAGTTCATTGTTTCCAAAGCTGGCTGCTGTGTATCCAAAAGCTTGCAGGATGAACAAGTAGGAAACGTGAATTCGATCGGTGTGATAGTCTTCCAATATATGATGCATGACAGAACCAAGCGATTGATCAACCATTCCCGTGGCAAACAGGGTCAGGAAGGTGCTGAACACCTGTATTTTGAGCTTGGTTGATTTCTTGATGTCCGTTGTCTCTAATATCACTTGGTGGCCGAGGAATTGCACAACTTGAGGGAGCTCATCGTCCTCGAATATGAGTTCGATTGATTTATCTTCACTATCCCTATCCAGGTCAAAATTCTCCAATTCAACGGACTCATTTGAGAAATTCGAGTGACTTCCAGACATTATTGGCTGATCTATAAATTCAAACTTAACACCACAAACCTAAACACCTAGAAGAAACAAGAAACAGTTGCCCCCAGGAAAATCAGAGGCCTTCGGCAAGAAGGGGGACCTGATAAGCGAAAAAAATAAAATTTTTTTGGGGTTTCTTCTCGATTGAGTAAACCCCGGAAATTTAAAAAGCCGCTTTGAGAATCAACCGCTTTGATTCAACTCTTTTTCCTTGCGTTTGTTTGACAAACTCTTCAACGAGCTGAATAGTAGATTGCGTAACCCAGGGAATCCAGATTTTGCCAAACTTTCTAGAATGTCAATTCGCAAAAAGTCGTAGTCGTGAGTCTGTTGGCCAAGCCATTCGTCGGAGTTATTGGTTAATCGGTTAAACTCGGCTTCGTTCAGTGGTCCTGCCAAGCGGACCTCAACCTCTTGTTTGTCTTCCATGTCCCGGATAATCTTAGTGATCATTGATGCAAATGGCGGAGAGTAGAAAACATTGAAGTTTCTTTTCATGGAGTTGAAATCGTAGTCTTCATCTTCATCAGCCACCGAGTCGTAGTGGTAGTATCGTTGCTTCATCAACTTGGGCACCAAAGTCGTCGGAAGAATGAATCCTTTGGCAGTCGACTTCTCGTTTCTATCAAATGACTTGTCTCGCCAAATTATGTTGCACAGATCCATGACATAGGAGTTGTGGAGATTTTTGAGAGATGTCAGCATGGGGTGTGATATGTGGCTGTTGATTTCTCCATGATCATTCGTATCTTTGAACAACGCCAGGTATTCGCCATAGTACCGCTTGCAAAATGTGACATGGCTGCAGATACCGTCAATCAGAATCGCATTGAGGGAAAAGTAAAAGTCATACATCAAGGCTGGTGGGAGAATCAAACTTGAGATGCAGATTTTGTCAAAAGGTAAACGGTAAATCAGCTTCAAAAACTGAAGAAATTGTAGCTTTATGCTGATATGAGGGTCCTTCTTGCCGCAGTATTGTTGCGTGAAAGTAAAGATTATCTTTCCAAAAAGCTTGTTGACGCAAGTCCAAAAATCTAGACTGGCCTCTTTACCAATCTTGAGAACCCAATTTGAAATAAGGCTTTCGAACGAGCTCAAAAACACACAGACGTATTCTTCCTGAAGGAAAAGGTGTTCTGTTTCTCGGTAGAATCCTTCAAACTCTTCCCACTTTGTATACTTTAGAAATGGTAAAAGGTTCCAGAATTTCAGAACATCGAGTTTCTCAGCCAATGAACCATCAAACTTCAGTTCCAAGCTGCCCCTCAGTAGTCTTTCAATAAAATGTGGCAAGCTAAGCGAGCGTTCAGAGAGATACAATAAACCTTCGAAAATAGGATAGTGTACCACTCTTAGTTCACCTTTTCCTTCTTTCATGAAAAAATACTCCAGCCAGTTGTCTAGTTCTCCGTAATCTATCTGCAACAAGAAGCTATAATGAGGAAGCTGGGAGTAAAAAACAGTCTCGATGTCCAACAATTTCGTTATTGTAACACTGACAGAGAGTCTTGGACTTCTGGTCTCTGATGATTCGCTGAATTGATACAAAAGCCGACCTAGCTGAGTGGGAAGTTTGAGCCTTTCCAAATTGTTCACGAATGATGTTGCTGAGAAACATTCCTGAAATTCGTAGTTGGACAAAAGCTCCATCATGTTGTCATTAGAGGCGGATTCCTCCGTTTTTCTTCGCTTACTTTGTGAGCGAGATCCGTTAGGTCCGGTTTCATGTCGTGCGCTGAGTCCCCTCACCACCTGATAATACAGCTTGAAGTTCTTTTTGAATTGGTCGAGATCCGTGGCTTGGTCCGTTTCACTATCCGGATGGTTGAGACCCTTGACACCTTTGTATTCATAATACTGTTTTTTAAGTTCAAACATATTCTCTATCGACTTGTAATCAATCGAGCCAAACGGATCCTTATGTAATCGAGCATTCTCTGATATGTTAAGAAGCTTGAAGCAATAAGAGTCAAAAATGGGTAAATTTGCATCACTTTTCAGATAACTTTGGAACACAAGAACCAAAGAAATTAAACTTTTTTCCTTCTCGTAAAGCTCAATCAGATAGTCTAGCTTGAAGGAATCAAGAAAGTATTTGATCTTGAAATTTGGATCTATTTCGTTGCTCAGTTGTAGAAGGTAAATTAGGATCAAGCTGATATTGTATCGAATATAACCAATGGAGAGAAGGTTGAACAAAAACGGCAGAATCTTCAGGTAATTTTTGTTGAGTCTGAAGTTGACAAAGTTTTGCAACAACCACTTGCTCAATTGAATCTGAAGTCTTCGGTTAACTGTGTTCCCATCGTTGGAGTATGTTGAAAGTCGAAATGAGCTGATAATCCGGAGAAAGACATCAAAACCGAACAGTTCGTAGCATTCCAACAACTTTATCAATTTCGATTTCATTGAGTTATTGAATACCTTCAAGTTTGAGGGATTTAGTATGATTTCCAAAAGACTGTTGAACTGCGGAAGGGATATTCCATATTTGGGAATGACTAAACTAAGATCGTTGATTATCTCTTTTATGTCCTCAGAAGCTGAAGCATCAGCATTCAGGTCTAGCTCGACGAGCCTATCAATTGACGATCCGATAAAACGAAAGTAGTTAGAGGCCTTGGTATGCCATGATGTCTCCATTATTGCGTGACAATGTAGTAGTTTGATTCTTTTCTGACCTTTTACAGCTACTCGTGTTTTCATTAATTCAACTTCTCAAAACGAAAACAACACGGTCCCTGAATTATTTACATCCGTACACCACAAACACGTTTTTTTTTTCTTTTTGAGTTTATAGGGTACAGAAATTTATGATGTTTTTCAAAAGCAAGAGTTCGTCACTACTGATTGATCGCGTTTGATTTGGTGTTTCTTTTGTACAACAGGACCACAATTACTCAGCTATAGTGATTCGAAATAGATCAATCAACATACTGCGCCAATGTCGTCGTCTGATGAAGATGTCCCGATCAAAAAGCTCAAAGCCAAGTCCCGGCCAAAGGCTTCGAGGCCTATTGAGTCTGATTCCGACAGCGATACGCCTTTGAGTTCGATGAAATTGAAGGCTACTCCAGCCACATCTTTTAGTGAGGATGATATGGACTCTGGTGAAGACGTTCCGCTGACCAAGCGAAAACGAAGTTCATCTTCCAAGGCTTCTGGAAAGACAAAGAAACCAAAGGTTAAAACGGAGGCCGGCGACAAGCTCTCCAAAGCCCCCACCAAGAGCAAGAAGAAAACTGTCAAGAAAGAAGAGGATTCAACTCTCACGCTGAAAAAAGAAGGCACCCCGAAGCTGAAGACCGACGATGAGGAAGAAGACGAAGCGACTTTCAAATGGTGGGTTCAGCAAGATCTCAATGATGAGATAGTATGGGAAACATTGGAACACAACGGTGTGATTTTCCCACCCGATTATGAACCACTTCCACCGCATGTGAAGTTGGTTTATGACGGTAAACCAGTGAAACTTCCTCCGGCTGCTGAAGAAGTCGCTGGATTCTTCGCTGCGTTGATCGAAACAGACCATGCGAAGAACCCTGTCTTCCAGAAGAATTTCTTTCGTGACTTTTTACAGGTGTTGAAGGAGTCGGGTGGGTGCCCAGACGCAGAAATCACCGACTTCGACAAATGCGACTTCCGCAAGATGTTTGAATACTTCCAGAAGTTGAAGGAAGAGAAAAAGGCCATGTCGCCTGCAATGAAGAAGAAATTGAAACAAGAGAAAGACGAACTTGAGGAAAAGTACAAGTTTTGTTACTTGAATGGTAGAAAAGAGCAAGTTGGAAATTTCAGAATAGAACCTCCAGGATTGTTCAGAGGTCGTGGTGCACACCCTAAGACTGGTACTTTGAAAAGAAGAGTTCAGCCTGAGGATATCACACTGAACTTAGGCAAAGATGCCCCTATTCCTCCTCCTCCGGCTGGCCATTCTTGGGGAGAAGTCAGGCATGACAATACCGTTGCATGGCTTGCTATGTGGAGAGAAAATGTGTTGAACTCTGTGAAGTACGTTCGGTTTGCACAAAACTCTTCTCTGAAGGGAATGAGTGATTTTAAAAAGTTTGAGAAAGCCAGGGAACTAAAGAATTATATCGACAAGATACGAGCAGATTATCGCACCAAACTGAAATCAGATTTGATGATTGATCGCCAAATCGCCACTGCCACGTATCTTATTGATGTTTTTGCACTGAGAGCAGGTGGTGAGAAGTCAGAGGATGAAGCCGATACAGTTGGTTGTTGTTCGTTGAGGTACGAACACATATTTCTGAAACCTCCAAACACTGTTGTTTTTGATTTCTTGGGTAAGGACTCGATTCGGTTTTATCAAGAAGTTGAAGTTGATCCGCAAGTTTTCAAGAACTTGCGGATTTTCAAAAAAAGCCCCAAGAAACCTGGTGACAATCTGTTTGACAGACTCGATCCTTCCATTTTGAACAAATATTTCCAGTCCTATTTGCCAGGCTTGACGGCCAAGGTGTTCAGAACCTATAATGCATCCAAAACGATGCAGGATCAAATTGACCTGATCAAAAACGAAGGCACTGTGAATGAGAAGGTTGTGAACTTCAATGCCGCAAACCGAACAGTTGCCATCTTGTGTAATCACCAGCGCACAATCAGCAAGAATCACGAGACAGGTGTGCAAAAAATCAACGAGAAGATCGAAGAAATGGTTTGGCGCAAAATCATACTGAAGCGGATGATTCTACAGCAAGATAAGTCTCTGCTCAAAAAAGATCCAGCATACTTCAAAGAAATCAATGACCTATCCAAAGAAGATGAAAAGGCGATCCTAGACAAGTATCTTGAAAGGGAAAAGGAAAAACTCATGAAAAGACACGAAAGAGAGGAACAGAAACTGAAATACGAAGAGATTGACAAGCAAGAGAAAAAAGAGAAGGCTTTAAAGCTGAAAGAAGAACACAAGGAAAGATTAGCTAAGTTTGGTGAACAGGCCAAACAGCTCAAAGCTGAACAGAAGTCACACAAGTATGAGATCAAAGCCAGCCAGACGGTTGAAAAACTTCAACAGCAGGTTGAAAAATTAGAGGCAAGAATCAAAAACACATCTCTTCAGCTCAAAGATAAAGAGGATAATTCTTCTGTTGCATTGAGCACCTCGAAGATGAACTATATTGATCCTCGGTTGACTGTGATGTTTTCCAAGAAGTTTGAGGTTCCTATAGAGAAGCTCTTTACAAAGACTCTACGTGAAAAATTTGCTTGGGCTATTGAATCTGCAGATGAAAACTGGCGTTTTTAGTGGATCTTTTTTCTCTTTACTACTACTAAAAGTTTATATTGTGCACGAATATACACTAAAATTCATACTTTGAAGTTTCGCTGCTTCTGCTCTTAGATTCTAGAATCTCTCAAAAGGGGGAAGGGGACCCTTGAAATTCTCGATGCTACACGTTACGCGTAGTCGGAAAAAAAAATTTGTGAAAAACGCGCTTTGGTTTATTTACTTTTCGAGAAACCCCTTAATATCCGAAGGGGGTAACAAAACTTTCTGTATGGTGGCTACCTACATATCGCTCTCGGCTTGACACGCTACTGGAACTGAAAGTTTCTTGAAAATAGTTTATTTTGATGGTACATCAGTTTGCCGTTTTTCAATCGCCTAGTTGTCTATACTTGTTCGTCCTTCCTCAGCTACAAAGTGTACAACCTTTGAAACCCCTTTGGTACAGCTGCCCATTTCAAACCAACTCAGAGACCATAATGCAACAGCTGTCTTTGAAAAACTCAATATGGCTGGTCTTATATCACGCGGCGGCAGCACACGCCGGTAGTGACTTGCCTGCATTAACGACGACAACGACGTCTTCATCTACGTCTTCATCTACGACCTCTGCTACAACTACGACAACCAGCTCCCAAAAAAGCTATTATAGCTCGTCAACCACAAAGTCTTCGTCATCCTCAGCATCAACCTCATATTCATTTCATGCGGCCGTGCCGACTATATCAGACCCTTATATCATGAGAAGCGATGACCTCTCTGGAACGGTGTTCATCTCTATCGGAACGATTATATTCTCCGTTTTCGCGTTCCTGGGACTTTTTAGATTCTACTGGTATCTCAGGTCCCGAAAAGAAACACAGAAAGCATCCGATTTTGACGATTACTACGGGGGCTCCACGTATATGGACGAAAAAGAAGATGGATCTACACTATTCGGCTACGATCCATCCATTTTTAAGAAGACTGCAGATACTTCAATGAGTTCTTCAATGGTGTTTAACGACGGGAACTCCACGTTGGCACCGACGGGATCGAACTTCAACGGGAACACGGACCGGAACTCGATATACTTTGGCATCGACGAAGATCTCGAAAGAATGGTTCCCCAACAAGGGAGATCACTGAGGAATGCTCTCACTGCCAACAATTCGATGATGTCGCTGAATGATCTGAATTTGAAACCTCGTACGCGAACGTCATTTATCTCGCCAATCAATGACCTAATTCAACAATCGCAATACAATCAACCGCAAATGGTGCCACTCCCACAGGCGCTAAAGGAAAACAGCTCCAGCATCCAGTCGAGTCCCCGCGGTATCATGTCTCCTACAGCGAGCCATTTTGGAGACATGTCTGTTTCTGGAGCAAGTCAGGACAACTCAAACACCCGATACTCACATTCTAGAGCCAACTCCATGCATTTGCGCGATCTTGCCAGACTTGTTGATGATTCAATGGCAAGTTTACCGGCTTCGACTCAAAGAAGTACTAGTGGCGAGCCTGTTACAGCAAAATCACCATCCCAAAAGCCTAACAGAAGACCTCCGTCTCTCATTTTGGACCAATTGGTGCTTGATGATCCCTTCACCAAGGACTAAAGAATATTTTTACTAAATAACTAGACTCAAGCATAATACAACATTAACTAGAAAAATCACAATACGATGAGACTTCTAATTTGATAAACTATGTATAAGGAAAATTTTAGACAGTCTTTAAGTTATGTAGCATGCCCCAAAAAAATAATACATCGATGCAGTTATAGGGATGAGATGTGGTTCATGCCACTCAATTTGAAACTTTAATACTGTCTAGCAGCAGCTTGACAAGCCTTCAATTGTTGCAGATAGAAATCACATGCTTGCATGTTACCGTTGGACTCCTCAAGACATCTTGTGAAGTTTCTGGCATCAGCGTCACATGCTCTGGCGGATTCTTGTTGGTAGGAGGACTGTTGTTGGATTGGTTGAATTTGTTGTTGTTGTTCAACAGGCTGCGAAGAGGAACCAGAGAACATACCAGTCAAACCAGCTCCAATGGTGTGACCAACGGCAGAACCGACAGCAACACCAGCAGCAGTGGAAGCCATCTGAGCAAAGAGACCAGGCTGCTTTTGTTGAGCAGCTGCTGGATGTGCTGGGGATGAATAAGCCGGAGCTGGTGCAGCCATGGAAGAGGCCTGTCTGGTTTGAGTGTGGGATGGGGCAGCTCTTGGAGCTGGAGCTGGTCTTCTAGAGGACGATCTTGGCATTTTGATGAATCTAACAGTGAGTATGAATCAAACAAACTAAGTGAAAGAATATACTAAGTAGAAAAAATATTTCCTTTTTAAATTCCTCATGACATTATGTTTCTGCCCGATTTGCCACTGATACGCCTAGCACGTTCTAGCTTCTCAAATCCGACCACCCGGTCCGTGCGTCTCAAATCCGGGTAATTGTTCATTTTTGGTGCGGACTAAAAAAATTTGCCATCAGAAAGTGGCAAAAAAAAATCTCTCAAACAGCCCTGGATGATTAATGGCACGAAGATGGAAATCTCAAATCGTTACCCGGATCAAAGGCTGATATTGTGGCGCAGCTCAAAATATGAGGCTAGTGTGTGAGGAGTAGAATTATACAAATAAGGTGTAGGAAACGAAACCCAATCAAAGTTGTTAAAAAGCTAAGTTTATTGTGTCACTATATAAGAGCTTCCTTGATACTGAGCATTATAGCAATTTTTTTTGGGGGGAAT
The DNA here is from genome assembly GCA_003709205.3 of Ogataea zsoltii. NCBI lineage: Eukaryota > Fungi > Ascomycota > Pichiomycetes > Pichiales > Pichiaceae > Ogataea > Ogataea zsoltii. Next base: position 94,277 of record PPKH03000020.1, read on the forward strand.
CGGGAGTTGAGCTCATCGTTGTACACTGTTGAAAGATGCTTTATGCAGGACTGAGGGCAAACCTGAAATTGAACAGGCTAGCCAAGCTAGGCAACGCCAGTAATGTTATCAAGAAAAGTGGATTTTCGACCTCAAAGGTTTCCATGCAATTGGATCCATTGAGGCGTAACAAGACTGAGCAGGCAGCTGATGACAACGATTTCTACCAGATCAAACGCAGAGGTAACAAACCTGGGGAGACATTCCCCGGAGAAGAAGAAGATGGTTCCACATCAACATTCAAGTTGGAAGTCAACTCTGCTATGGGAAACTATTCTCAATTCATCAATGAATCTCAGAATTGGGACACCTGGAATTTGTTTAACGAAGACTCCCCTGATTACCCCATCAGAAAGAACAAAATCAGGCATTTCACTTTGAACTTTGGACCCCAACACCCTGCTGCTCACGGTGTCTTGAGACTTATTTTGGAACTTCACGGTGAAGAAATTGTGAGATCCGATCCGCATGTTGGCCTGTTACACCGGGGTACAGAGAAGCTCATTGAGACCAAAACCTACATTCAAGCGCTTCCTTACTTCGATAGATTAGATTACGTCTCCATGATGACCAACGAACAAGTGTTTTCGCTTGCCGTTGAGAAACTGCTAAACATTGAAGTTCCGATCAGAGCAAAGTACATCAGAACCCTCTTTGGTGAAATTACCAGAATTTTGAACCATCTGATGTCTGTTTTGTCCCACGCGATGGACGTTGGTGCCCTGACTCCATTTTTGTGGGGCTTTGAAGAAAGAGAGAAGCTCATGGAGTTTTACGAAAGAGTTTCGGGAGCAAGATTGCACGCCGCATATGTCAGACCTGGTGGTGTTTCTCAAGATTTGCCATTTGGTTTGTTGGACGATATTTACATGTGGGCCACCCAGTTTGGTGACAGAATTGATGAAACCGAGGAATTACTAACGGATAACCGTATCTGGAAACAGAGAACCATCGATATTGGGACTGTCACAGCCGAGGATGCATTGAACTACGGACTCTCCGGCGTCATGCTAAGAGGTTCGGGAATTCCTTTCGACATTAGACGTTCGCAGCCTTATGATGCTTATGATCTTGTCGATTTTGACATTCCTGTTGGTACAAGAGGTGATTGTTACGACCGCTATTTGATTAGAATGGCAGAGTTCAGACAATCTCTCAGAATTATTGAGCAGTGTATCAATGATATGCCTGCGGGGCCTGTGAAAGTGGAAGACTTCAAAATTGCTCCTCCTGCCAAGTCATTGATGAAGAGTGATATGGAAGCCTTGATTCATCATTTCCTTCTCTTCACAAAAGGTTATCAAGTTCCACCAGGCGAGACCTACACAGCAATTGAGGCACCAAAGGGTGAAATGGGTGTTTATGTTGTGAGTGATGGTACTGAACGGCCTTATAGATGCAAAATTAGAGCACCTGGGTTCTCCCATCTGGCTGCTTTCGACCATATTGCCAGAGGACACCTGTTGCCTGATGCTGTTGCAATTATCGGAACAATGGATTTGGTGTTTGGTGAAGTTGACAGGTGAAATCAGTTGTTGAATCCTGAACATTCATTCCGTGTCTCACTATTTATCTATTTATTTGTTTCTCCCATCTTTATGCCTATTTATTTGTTTATTTATTTATTTATTATTTATTTATTTATTTATTAACCTCTTTTGATCTGCAATTATCATTCATTTATTCATAAGTAATCGCAGACCAGGAATATAATACAAGTATGTGTTTGCCTACCCCTTCTGAGTTTATTTTTCATTAATGCAATAATTGCGAGCTAAATATACTTATAGAAATCAACCGGCTTGTTCACTCTTGCGAAGCGGCCACCTCGTCAACGGAAGGACAAGTGCACATCAGGTTCATATCACCATAGGTGTCATCAACCCTTGAAACGCTCGGCCAGGTCTTGAAACTCTTTAAGAATTCCAGTGGGTATCCAGCTCTCTCTCTGGTATAACCTCTCTGTTGCCATTCTTCCTCAGTGGTTTCAAGCAAGTCTCTCAATGAATGAGGAGCATTCTTCAAAATGGATCCATCCGACTTGCCTTCTTCAACTTCTCTAATTTCTTCTCTAATCGAAATCATCGAATCAACAAATCTGTCCAACTCAGCAAGATTTTCGGACTCTGTAGGTTCAACCATCAATGTTCCTGGAATTGGGAACGACATTGTCGGAGCGTGGAATCCATAATCTTGCAGTCTCTTTGCAACATCGATCGCCTCAATTCCCAATTCTTTGAACGGTCTCAAATCAATAATAAATTCGTGTGCACAGTATTTGATCTCATCAGCGTCTGACTTTGAGCCCAAGAACATAATCTTGAAGTGAGGCTTGAGTTTGTACATCATGTAGTTGGCATTCAGTATCGCAATGAGCGATGAGAAAGGAATGTTGTCACCTCCCATCATCTTGATGTAAGCGTAAGAGATTGGAAGAATAGAGGCAGATCCAAACGGAGCAGCGGAGACCGGCTCGATGGCGTTTTCAGTGGAGAGATTGGAAGTCGGTGAAACTGGATGTTTTGGAAGGAAATCTTGCAAATGCTCAGCCACACAAATAGGACCAACTCCTGGTCCACCACCACCATGAGGAATTGCAAACGTTTTATGGAGGTTTAGATGGCAAACATCGGCTCCGAGGTCACCTGGCGACGTAATTCCAACTTGCGCATTCATGTTTGCACCATCTAGATACACTTGTCCACCATGCGAGTGAACCAGCTCGCATGCTTCTCTGATAGTAGGTTCAAACATACCATACGTTGATGGATAAGTAATCATGATGGCTGCGAGATCCTTCGAGTGTTTCTCAACCTTCAAATACAAGTCTTGCAGATCAAGATTCCCGTTTGCGAGACATTTGACTGGAACCACTTTGAGGCCTGCCATTGCTGCAGAAGCTGGATTTGTTCCGTGAGCGCTGACGGGAATCAAAACCACCTTTCTATGGACTTCGCCCTTGCTTTCCAAGTACGATCTTATAACACTCAAACCTGTGTATTCACCTTGTGCGCCCGAATTTGGCATCAAAGTGGTTTTGGAAAAGCCAGTAATATCGGCAAGATCCTCTTCAAGTTCCTTGATCAATTCCATGTAGCCTGCTGCCTGATCTCTAGGAACAAATGGATGTATATTACCAAATTCAGGCCAGGTTATTGGAATCATCTCAGTGGTGGCATTTAGTTTCATGGTACAAGATCCAAGAGGAATCATCGAAGACGCCAGTGAAATATCTTTTTGCTGAAGCATGTACAGGTATCTCAACATGGCCGTTTCTGAGTGATGTGTGTTGAACACTGGATTGGTCAAAATTTGGTCTTCTCTGCTCCACTCTTCAGGGAACGCTGGAAGCTCCGAACTTTCATCAAACCTGAAAGCCTTCCCAGTAAACAACTCGATCAGGCTGGTGAGGTCTTGTTTTGAGACTGTTTCATCAAGCGACAATTGCACTTGGTGATCATCAACTCTGAACATATTGATGCCGTACTTTTGAACTGCAACGTTGAGGAGCTCATTAGAAGTAATTCCGTTCAGTCGAATGCTAATTGTGTCGAACCAGGTGGAATTGAGCACTTCGTGGGCCGAATTTTGAGTGATTTGCGAAGCCAACAAAGTGGTGAAACCGTAAATCCTCGTCGCAATTCTCTTGAGACCTTCTGGACCATGATAAACCGCGTAGTTGGCAGCGATATTAGCTAGCAGTGCTTGAGCAGTGCAAATGTTTGAGGTGGCCTTCTCTCTCTTGATATGCTGTTCTCTTGTCTGCAATGCCAATCTCAAAGCCTGGTTTCCCAAACGGTCTTTGGAGACTCCAACTAATCTGCCTGGCATCTTCCTTTGGAGTTTTTCACTAACAGCAAAAAAAGCAGCATGTGGCCCTCCAAAACCCATTGGCACACCAAATCTTTGGGACGATCCCAAAACAATGTCAGCACCAAAAATGGATGGTGGGTGAAGCAATGTTAAAGCCATTAGATCAGAAGTGACTGCAAGTAAACCTTTGGAGGCATGCACAATTTCCGAAAGCTTCTTCAATTGATCAACAGAATTTATTGTACCTGTGGTGTTTGGATACGAGACTAAAGCTCCGCAAAGATCAGCCTGATTAGCTGTCAATTCTTCCAGTCCTCCATCAGTCAAAATATCTGCGATGACAAGTTCAATTCCCAGAGTCTTTGATCTGGACTTCAAAACTGCAATAGTTTGCTCGTGCGTGTTCTTATCAACAAAATACTTTGGTTTCTTTCCCCTCAAGCCAGTGAACGACATGATCATTGCCTCTGCGGCTGCAGAAGCTTCATCCAAAAGTGAAGCATTCGCAACCGGCATTCCTGTAAGATCGCAAACAATAGTTTGGAAGTTCAGCAAACTTTCTAACCGTCCTTGAGACACTTCCGGCTGGTATGGGGTGTATGAGGTGTACCAGGCGGGGTTTTCCAAGAGATTTCTTTGTATGACAGGAGGGAGAATGGTTCCATAGTAACCTTTCCCAATGTAGGACTTGAGAACCTTATTTTTTGATGCGATCTCTTTCAGTCTTTCAGTCATCTCTGTCTCTGAAAATCCCTTTGCTGGTTGGACCTTCAGTTTTCTTTTGACCAAAACATTTTCAGGGACCACTTTTTTGATGAACTCATCTAAGTCTGGAGCTTGAACAGATCTGAGCATCTCAGAAACGTCCTTTGGAGATGGCCCCAGATGTCTTCTTTGAAAGGTATCTAGACTTTTGAAACCAACTTGAGTGGGTTGAAAAGCGGCTTCGTAGTTCGAAAAGCTCAGATCAGCTTTAGAAGAGTTATACCTTTGACTGAAAACTGATCCGGCAGGTGAACCAATGGTTTTTCTCAACAGCTTCCCGGATCTGAACCGGGAACAAGATCTAGTAGTGGCTGTAACGAACCTAAGCATTTTGAGTGTTCAGGGATGTGGGCAGGTCAAAACCAGAAAAAGCACGATGTCGGTGTGCTTTGGGGTGGTTTATAGCTGATTGAACACTGATAATCGATACAAGTTCAACGTGGCGAGTTGCGAAGTCAACAGTCCGAATAAGAAATCAAAAATATCCTATAAGGAAAGACACACTCTTTATACGATGCCTAGTTACTGTGTATACGAGTAACCGCGCAACATCACCTGCATGTGCTGCTATGATTATCTCCCTATTCTAATGTGTTTGACTTCTTTGATGCAATTCTGGACTCACAGCCCTGCGAATGCAGGAGCAAAGATCGTAGTCTTATCTATAAGATGTATTCGCGAAGTCACAAAACTGACTTGGAATGACCGGTATTTTTTAAGAAAGAGTCACGAGGTATTAAACTAGACGCGTATCATCCACCAAGTCATTACTCACTAGAGGAGGAGTCAAAGACATATATGCATCGGTCTGAAGCTTTTTCGTAATCGTTAAATTGAGGGGCTATATACTAAATGATACTCTGTTTCTCACGTAGCGAACTTGACCGCTTGCGTCCTCCGCCCACTATTTACTCCGATCCAATCTCCCTCACTATTCCAGCACACGTTGTTCACCTCAACGTTGTCGAAAAATCCAAGCGCAGGAAGGGGGACATCATGACTGTGCTGAATTGACTCTGGTTGTGACGTTATCGAAGAACTAAAGTCGTAAAGTAGAACCTGACAATCATCCGAACCCGTTAACAAGATATTTTTCGTCGGGTGCCATTCCAGTGCATTGACCGGAGCCGAGTGATCTTGTAACACACTTATAGGAGTCTCCGGAAATCTCAAATCGAGAATGAGCACTCGATTACTTTCGGCTTCGATCGCAGCAATTTGATTCGCATTGTAGTTAGAAGTTGCCAGCCTAAGTAACGGTGTAGCCAAAGTGGCCGTAACAGATGGGTTTCTCTGGAACTCGCGCCTCTCTGAATTTGACTGCGACATCTGCGAGCTTGCTATCGATTGTCTTGTCGCCTGTGGCTCATATATGATTGTTGAATGGTCCAAAGATCTCAAATCAAAAACTCTGATGGATCCATCATTCGAGCAACTCGTAAACACATGCTTGTCTCCGAAAAGGAACTTCACGTCAAAAACTTCACTATCATGCGCAATGAGCTGCGTTTTGGCGACACCCGTGCCTTTAGATAAATCCCATAGCGTGCAGGTGGTATCGATGGAGCAAGTTATGATGTGTTTGGGATCCACGAAATTCCAATCAAAGGATGTCAATGGAGGGAGCTGATTGAAGTTTTTGGTTTTGGAGTTCGTTAGTGCCATTTTCTCCGTCAACCTCGTTGTTTTTGACATTGATTTGTCACCAACGTTATTAGATCCAATGATGGGATCTACGTTCATCACTTCGTAAACTCGAAGACATTCAGAGCTTGTTGCTAGTCTTTCGGTGTTCGAATATCCCAAACACATCGATGGATCCCACTGTAGCCTAGTAACAGGGTAATTGACGCTGATTTCGGAACCGGACACAAAACTCCAGCTGTCGGCCATTGTCTTGTTCATCTTGTCTTCTTCGGACAAATGATTCGCAGATCCATAGGCTATTTTGATCTTGTTCGTAGAGTCCTCTCTGAATGAGCTTATGGCCACCTTTGCCAGATCTGAATCGGCCGTGTTTGACCAATCCAGCCCATACACAGGATACCTAGAGTCGATCGATGAGGAGCTTAAAGAAGTGTGCGGATCGGTTTGAAGGTAGGATGCAGAAGCGTGTTGCACAAAATTCGATTGATTGTGATTGTGCAAGGCTGTAAGGGTGTTTGTTAGTATAGATAACAAACATTGTCCGACACGTTGTACTTACTATTTGTATGTTGGGAATATGGTCTGTCACCAGCGATGGAAGATCGCTTGGAGAACATGTTGAACTTGTTATCCATTGTGATTGATGATTCCGCAATTTTGAATTTGAGTCCTTGTTGCTGTTATTCGTGATTAAAGAAAAATTGTGTGCTGTATCGTGCCGTCTGGGATTTTTCGTGTGGTTGGCGTGAAGCGGATGCCCGAGGGTTTTATTTCATGAAACACGGACCTAAGACGACGATCTCAGAAATGAATAGCAAATACCAGAATGCAAGAAGTAAACGATCCGCTCAGTCGCAGAACTATTTGATGTAAATTATGTTGCGATAAGATAGATATTAGCAAAATGTGTCTGCAGTTAATCTCAACTCAGAGACCATAAAAAAAAACATCAACATCCGAACACCAGCCACATGTCAATTCAGAAGCACCCGGAGTCTCAAAATTACGTACCCGTTCAAATTTAAAAATATTGAATTAAATAAAAAAGCTTGATATTAAATAAAACTAAAGGAAGTCCTAAAGTTTATATGCCGATACAAAAAATACCCCAGGTATCTTTATGCAAATGAAGTAACAAAAGGGAGCTGAAAGGAGTTTGGTATCCTATTGGTATAATGAACACTCATCAGTCATCCAGTTATGGCTCTCCGAACAGGGAAGCCATTGTCAGTAAGAGGATATTAATCTATAATGAAGGCAAAATGGGAAATCCCAAATACCAACGTCTTAATGTATGAGTCGCAGCGAAATTGTGAATGGTCAACTTGTCTAGATGAAGAGAGCAGCCAAGACGATAGCACCCAACAAACCAGTAGAGGCAACACCCTTGGCAGCACCACCCTCCGCAATAGTAGCAGAAGCAATAGAGGAGGAGCCGGCGGTGACAGAAGCCAAGGTGGTAGAAGTCTCACCAACAGTGGCACCAGAGGTAGCGGCAGCACCCTCGGTAGTGGTCTCAGTAGCAGCAACGGTGCCCTCGGTAGAGGTTTCAGTGACACCCTCAGTAGTGGTCTCAGTAGCACCGGTTGCACCCTCAGTAGTGGTCTCAGTAGCACCGGTTGCACCCTCAGTGGTAGTCTCAGCAACAGAGGCAGTAGAAGTCTCAGTAGCTGCAACAATTGTGGTGGTGGTCTCAGTCTCAGTGACCTTGGCGTAAGCACAAGAGGTAACCACAGTCGTGGTCTCGGTCTCAGAGGTGACGGTCTCAGTGTACTCAATGGTGGTGATAACTGGAGTAACAGTGGTGGTGTAGGTAACAACAGTCTCAGAAGCCGTCAATGGACAGTAGGTGGTGTAGACGGTAGTCTCGTCAGTGACGGTAACAACACCGGTAGTGTAGACAGTAGTAGCACCCTCGCTAGTCTCAGTGACTGTGACAGTCGATGGGACAAACGTAGAAGTAGACTCACAAGTAGTGACAGTCTCGGTGACTGGAGCGACAGTGGTGGTGTAGGTAACAACAGTCTCAGAAGCCGTCAATGGGCAGTAAGTAGTGTAAACGGTGGTCTCGTCAGTGACGGTAACAACACCGGTAGTGTAGACAGTAGTAGCACCCTCGCTTGTCTCAGTGACTGTAACAGTCGATGGGACGAAGGTAGAGGTGGACTCGCAAGTCGTGACAGTCACGATTGGAGTGTACGTGGCCGTAGAAGTCAATGGACAGTAGGTGGTGTAGACGGTAGTCTCATCAGTAACTGTAGTGACACCGGTAACGTAAGTGGTGACTTCACCAACACACTTCTCCTCAGTACAGGTCTCAGTGATCGTGACCGTAGAGCCTGCGGTCTCAGTGATGATAACAGTTGATGGAGCACCCGTACCCTCGGTGAGAGTCGAAAGAGAAGCACCCGAGGTGACAGTAGTCTCTTCAGAAGAAGATCCGGTGATAACAACAGTAGCAGTCAAGTAGTAGACACGCTTGTCTCTCTTAGAGCTCGATGGGTCAAGAGTCAAAGCGAACTTACCAGTGTAAACACCTGGGACAGCCTTAGCGGAGAAGGAGCTGAAGATAACTTCAGAGACACCTCCAAGAGGACCGTCGAAAGTGATATCAACCTCGCTTCCACTCGACTCATCGGTAATGTGAGAAGACTCTGGCTTACCATCCAAGTAAATGACGTCCTTTTCTGGGTTCCATGGGAAGTAGTCATCAAGGGAAAGACAGTTGAAGCTGCCGAAATCGAGAGCAGTTGGAATGTGGATATCAAATCTTGGCCATCCATTGTCAAGACGACCAACAATCCATGGAGTGATAGTTGGTGGGACGGAGGTGGACGTTGGAGTGGAGCTGTTCGTGAACTTGTGAGCAGAAGCCAAGCCAGCAAAACTAGCCAAGCTAGTCAGGGACAAAAGTGAAAGCTTCATCGTAGTCAAGATGTATGTATAAATGACAAACGAATGAGATATACAACACTGATCTGGCTATAACAAGCTTTATTACTAAAAGAGAAGAGCATAGAGTACGTTGTCAAACTTAAGAGGGATACAGCAATATATTTATATCTGCCCAAAGGTTACTCAAGCCATACTCCTTTCGGATTACACAGGAGTAAATTTGCATCCCTAGTCAATAAAAGAGGAAAATTCCTTTTAATTTACTATGCAGAACGCATTATGCATCTCTTTCTATTGCTCTTTTCTTTTTCTCCTGCGACCGAAGATTTTGCTTCCCGAATTCAAACACAGCATAATCAAAGATCTCAGCGCCACTCACAGGTGAGATTTGCGCGGACACACATTTTTGGCTCTGATACGCAAAGCGGAACTCAACAACACCCAATTTCAACCCCTTGATAATATACGTCACCAAAAAAGGCACTGCTTCTTTGTCGATCGGGATGTGCGCTATTATTCTCTTGGACAGATTTTGGTCGTATTGCTGAGTTTGCGATTTCAGCCAGAGTGGCGATATCTCGACTGTATAGAAGAGCATGTCAAGCCCCGTAAATCCGCACCAAATCGGGATTGTATGGGTGTGTCACAGTGAGTCTACTCATATCGGTATTACTCTTGCCATGAGCGAAAGACTCAGACGGCGCGTCGCCTGGACTCATTTCTCACAGAAACACTACAAAGATGTCATTCAAACGCAGATAACGTGATTGTCGCTGCGGTCGACGATCTTTTCTCCCGATAACCATACCCTAAATTTGACGTTCCAAAAAATCAACAGGGCTGAAATCACCTTGCCCACAAGGGCGGGGAGGGGCATGCGGTGTGGCCGTTAGGTCCCGTAGAAATTTCGAGGCCCGCGAAGGTCAATTGAAGGCCTGGTCTGGCCCTAGCACTTCGTAGCTCCCCCATCAGCCCCTGTAAAATCTTTTCCCGATTTGGAAGCTTTTGCGCATATCCTCCTAAATTTGATGTGCGCCAAACCTGAAAGAGGCATGTGAGCTTTACTGCATTGCAACCGCGGTGAAGAGCATCGACAACCATACAGGCATTGAATATGTTGGTTTGCATATTGATGCATAAAGGTGTATTGTGACTGATTGTTAACAACTTGCAGAAAAATTCAGAGCTGATCTTTTTTTGTTCGAAGACTCCGCTTTGAGCATCTACCTCGATACCGTCATGCGCCACTCTTTATTTTACGGCTATCATCAAATACGACTGATAATCAGTCGGTGCCATCGGTCGATCGTTACAGGTCATTTTTAATCATACGGAATGTTTATATTTACGAAAATCGTCAACTATATAGGGTTTGAAGCATGGAATTGAGAGTTTGCAACGTATTTGTGATTGCTGCCTTCGTAGTTTAGAAAAGCGAACCGAATCTCAACTTGTATGCTTGAGCAGGAGTTATGCGAAGCACAATATTTATGCACTCCTACTCAAATTCAATCTCGCGCATCAACATACAGTTTCCCTGCACAAAATAATTTTTTGTAGCCGTCCGTGCCCTTTAAAAAATTAAGCACTCTTGCAAGAAAGCCATCAATTTAACGGTTAAATATGTTTTGTTTCGGAGCTCGAATTCAAGGCCCATTCACTTAGGTAAAGGAGCAGCATCCTATACCCGTTTGGCCCCTAGCCACCTACAGTATCTTATGTTGTACCTGGAACGCTCGCGTTGCTTCGGTTCTGGGGACAGAGACCCTTGTGTCCATGTTGCTGCGCCATCCCTTAGTCTGTGCAGGAGTTGTCTGTTTCAAGACATATCTGAAATCGAACATTTTCTTGCCGAAAGAGAACTATAAATCAACGAAAACTGATGTTTCGGGAAACTTAGTACCCGATATGTCTGGGACTAAAGCAAGCGAAGAAAAAAAAAAGCACTTAAACCTTCGTAAATGGGAGACCTCCGCCCCAAAACAGCCGGCTGCAGACAATTTGCCTAAATTGGAGGAGAATTCATGGACTAGTTGAGATATGAGAGGAGATTGGGACCTATGTGCCTTGCTTCAATCGACTACTGGTTCCCCCTTGCGGTCGCTTGATTCCAGTAGGGGTACTCACAGCAGTCTTTCTTATGCGATATGGCATTTTTGGGCATGCAGCTCTTCGGAAGCCTGAGCTTGTCGGTTACACTTTTTTAGCTCCTGTAAGGTCCGTCAAACGGCGTAGTGCATATTGGCTTCGACCCTTCCGCTCTTACCAATTCTATAGATTGAAAATTAGCCCGACATTAGGATATAACTTCGGTCCCAAACAGACATCCCGTTTCTGCGCCGGCATATGCCTAGACCTATGACTCTTCGAGTAAGTGCTCTGCAGTAGCGTCTACTTGGTTGTATGCAATGTAGCTAGGACTTCACCTCATCTGGAGAAAACGAGGCTCTGAAGGTTCAGAGCCCTTCTATGAGTCACGAAAATTCAAGATTGTTGATCGGGTTTGAGTGTCCACCCAAATCAAATACAGTGCCATTATTGTCGACTCTTGTTGTTGGCTGACAACGATATTAAATCTCATTACCAACCTACTGAGTCGTCACGTGAATTGAACTGTATTCTCAGGAAAGAAAGCGACAACCTTTTTCCGTTTGATTACGTAATGGGTTATGACATGTGTGTCATGAAGAGGCTCAGCTGGTGTAAGGAGTAGTGGAATTATGAAATCGGATCTGGTGGGCAAGGGAAAAAGAAAGATTACACGACGGACAAATATAAAGAAAGAGCCTGAATTCTTAGCATATATTACGAGTTTGAAGCTGTCCGCAATTGGTGCCAAATACCTTTCGAATACAAAATCCCACAACTGAAGAATTAAAACCATCAAAAATGGGAATCAAGAATATATTCAGGCCGCCTAGAGAGATGTCAAGGGAGGATGCCCGTGAACTGTTACAAGACAATGGAGTGAGAGTGAAAGACGACAACAATCCCCATAGGAGAAAGTTCAAGTTTGGGGAGTTTTCCAAATATGCCAAGGCACAGGCCACGTTTCAGGAGCCTTTGATACCTCGCGGTTATGAGGAAATCTATCGGAATGGAGGTGAGGTGCCTTCATCGGAATCTTCTGAGGATCAATACAACCCAGCGACCCAGTCAACTGTTTCAGGTGCTAGTGCTGGAGCTTCTGGAAGTGTGAACGCGTCACAGCCTGATACGGGCGCTCCGAGTGCATCCGGTCATGATTCATTTTCGCAACAGTATCAGCAGCAATCCCTTCATCAACCACCGCTCGCTCAGGAATCACATGCTGCACGGTCATCGACCCAGAAGTTACAGCAAGACAGAAGTGGTGCTGCTCCTTCTTATCACACGTACGATCCATATGACCAGACTAACGATCCATATGGCGAGCAACAATCGCAGGTGGGGGTAACAGGCCAGCATTTGCAACAGCTCAACAGAGAAGAGACACAAGAGTACGACCCATACGCCGAACCGCAAGCTGCAACTCAGGAAGACGATCTTGATTTCAACAGCTATCCAGGTGCTGAATCGGAGGCACAAGCTTTTGATCCATATTTAGATGCAGAACAATTGCAAAGACAGCAGGAAGAAGAGGAAGAAGAGGAGGAGATCAATAGGATCAGAAGACAAACAAAAGATGTTCGTGAAGCCACTTTGAAGTCCACGCACAATATTCTGGGTCATTTGAGGCAGGCTGACGATACTGCCGCGAACACTTTGGGTGTTCTGGGATCTCAAAGAGAAAGAATGTATGAAACCGAACATACGTTGAACCAAATGGACACACAGCAAAGGTTCGTTGATGACCACGTTAAAGATCTGCAACATTACAGCAGAGGTCTTTTCCACATAAAGGCCAGCAATCCCTTCACGAAGAAGTCGAGATTAAGAGCCGCGGAGCAAAAGTTTTTAGCCGAAAGAGCTGCAGACAGGGAAAGAGACGCAAGTTTGGGTACTAGTTTGTACAGATCACAGAACGACATTGTGGATCAGTTCAGACGGACTAAAGACCCTGCGGTCCAATCTGACTTGAAAGAGAAGTATGAATACGAGAGAAGAGTGAGAGAAGCTTCCCGCTTCCTGGGCGAAGAAAGAGATGAGGAAGACGAAAGAATGGAGGTTGAGTATAGCAAGAACATGGATGAGGCTCAGAAATTAGCTGAGAACCTCAAGAAGAAAGCCAATGTTATTTCGGCAGAGATTTTGACGCAAAACAAAAATTTGAAAGAAATCAGTGAAAAAGTTAACAAGGTGGATGATAAGCTGGTTTTGACGACAAACAGAATCCGGGGAATTTAATGTTCCAAGCTTTTCGCATCCTTGATGTCGTGTATCTATCTAATTTATCGGTTTTGGTTTAATGGAAAACAGTTCTTATCGGTCTTACAACTTCAATTCATGCGCTATTTTTCGTGGCGCAGTATTTTTTTCCCGGACTGATTAGGTAATCGGAATTGTATGTCATGACAAAAGTGTGGAGTTTTTTTTTTGCCTCTCTACGGGTCATAAAGGAGCGTATAAACTTGAATTTTGTCAACCTTATAAAGTCACGTTTTCTCGGTCCAGTTTAGTTCTGCCTTGTGGTTACTACAGCAGTATGGTTGCCAGCAGGATCAGAGAGATCATCTCGGTGACACGACGGGCGGCCCGTAATTTACGGCAGACGTTCGAGGATGTCACGGAGCAGTTGATAGCGGAACAAAGACAAAAGCATCTGGAAGTTTCATTAGAAAAAGTCCCTGTCAAAAACAACCATACTCAGCATCCTTTGCTGAATCGTCGTGGTGGTTCTCAGAGACGTTTCTCGACTGTTGTTTCTACAAGAAACTATTCCACTACAAGAAGAGTGCCTCTTCATCTCAACACTATCAAAAACCCATCTGTGAGTTCTTTTACCAGGAACGTGATCCATCAAGTTCAGCCCTTCAGATATTCCACCAGAGTGGGAACTCAGTTTGTCTCGCGTTTTGGTTCGGCTCCTGGATCCCTGTACAGTCATTTTGCTCATCATAACTCGAGAATGTTCTCAACCTATGGTAGAAACATGGCAACTCAGGCGGTCAACAATCTGACCGCAGGCTTGAGAGCCTCCTTCATCAAGGGCTACGAACTGAACTCTAAGCTCATTATCAAAGACCACACTGGCTCGATCAATGCCAACAAAGATTTCGTGGATCAAGATATGAAGTTGGCCAGAACTGATTCGGAGCTCAACAATTCCTTCTCTACCGGGTGTGTTGTTGACTTCAGCTTGACCTCCTACATTAGTGGAGAGGAAGTTTTGCCTGAAAAATTCATCTTGGACGAGGAAACTCTTGTGGACCTAGAGAAGTTCTATATCGATCGGGAGTTTGATCATAGAACTGCTGTCATGAATGATGTCAAAACTTTGAAGGAAAGTATTGGGACTCCAAGTATCGAGAGTATCAATCAGGGAGGTAATAGGGTATTACGGTGCCACTTCCCGAATTGTGACTCGCTAAAAATGGAGATGTTGTTATCTGAATCGGGCATTACTACAGGGGTCGTCAAAAGTGAAGGGTTTGGTGGTGATGCCTTCCCTGATAGTATCCTTTCAAGTGATGATACATCATCTTTATCGTTGTCAGACTTGGAGGTCAATTCCGAAGATGACTCCACTGCGACCTCTATATTGTCCACAAATTTTTCCTCTCTCCCCCACGGAAATCTCTATTTTTACTACCATGAGCAGTCGGTCTTATCATCTCAAGGTTTGGCGTTTGTGGAGCCGAATATCAACTTGAGTGAAGTTTACAGTGACCTGAGTGAGGTCATAATTAACTGCTGAACAGGCTTATCATCGCAGCTTTGGGTCAAGTTTATTCATATGGGTTTTTAGTTTATGGTTTTGGCAACTTCCTGTTTTTTTTTAACTATTCTCGTGTTGTTTCGGAAGTGCGGTTTATGAATATTAACTTACATTGTTAAAAATTAGGAGTAAACTTAGTCTTTTTACTTCAATAGCGCCTTATCTGCTCTGCTTGAGTAAAGAATTTTGTGCGTGTCTGTCTCAATTGATTATTTATAAAAATATTTGTTAGTATTATGGAGTTGACAGCGAAAACAAACCAGAAAACGTTATTATCAACCTGTTCTTAACTTTAACTTTGACGTTATTTGGAAAGCCACCACAATCCAGTGTCGAGCGAAATGAACATGGAAGGTGCAAGCAAAGCGGTGGACGATGTCGATGTAGAGTCCAAGACTCAATCGCGTGACCTCGACAACAATTCACATTCCGTTGAGTCGACGGGATCAGATTCTCAGTTCGAGAGTGCTGAGGAGTCAGGCGTTTCAGCGGGTGAACATGAACAAAGTGGGGCAGTCCCAGATATTGAATCTGTTGCTGATACCCCTGTGGTTACCGGGACAAAGACAAGCGAGGAATTTCCCAAAGAAGCTAGTCTTCCAGAGGGATCCGAAGTGAACGAAATTAAGGATAGCGAAGAACATGACCAGATAGTTTCAATGAATGGAACGGAGAAGGAATCATTATTGGCAGAAGATACTGGTGCTGTCATTGGAACGTCCACGGCTGAAGAAAGTACAGGGATTGTTCCGGAGCTTCAAGACTCCTTGTCCAAGTTGGCTGTTGATAATGAAATTTCGGACTCAGCTGAGAGTGATCAGCAAGAGGATTATCAGGAAGCCAACCATTCGTCTGTCAGCCTAGGACCATCGATTGAAAGCTACGTTTCTCAGAGTACCGTAGTCAAAGCCGATGAACCTGAGCAAAAAGGATTCTCCGGAGATCCCGCAGTGAAGAAGCCCACTCCACCAGAGTTGCCAGCCCGAGATTCCAGTTTGAACAACGAAGACCTGTTATTCAAGGACCAAGACGAGAACGCTGATGATTCAGTGGCTCCTCAATCCAAGCCGCTCAAAAGATGGTTCAAGTTTAATCTCAAGTCGGCTTCTAACTCAACTGAAACTCTTGCGGAGCAGATGCACAATCTAATCTCCCCGCAAATTTACAGTCTGGCGTTTTTGAAGTTCCGGGAAAACGTTGAAGATTTGCGCTCCAGATCACCTAAAGACCAGGAGCTTATTAGGACAGGAGCTAACAGAATAAGAGAGACCTTCAACGAAATCAAGACCGGCATTGAGTTCACCAACGACAGTGAGTTGATTAAAGGAATTGACTGGGAGTTTTGGTCCCTGGTGATAAATGACTATCCTTCTGTGGTTTCGACGAAGTCGGATGATCTCATCAAACACATCACTGCAGGTATTCCCAGGGAACTCAGAGGAATGGTTTGGCAAGTTATTTGTAACTCGAAGTCGCCTGAGTTGGAAGAGCTTTACAGATCATTGAAAAGCCAAGACAGCGACTATGAGAAACTAATTAAGCGTGACTTGGCCAGAACCAGCTTTGTCACTAACAGTGCTGTGAAAACTAAGATTGAGGATCTTTTTGAGATCATCAAGGCCTACAGCTTGTTCGATAAGGAAGTGGGTTACACCCAGGGAATGGCTTTCATAACGGTACCACTGCTCATGAACATGGAGGCTAGTGAAGCGTTTTGCATGCTCGTGAAACTGATGAAAAATTACGATTTCAAACAGTTGTTCCTGCCTAGTATGCCAGGCCTGCACCTGAAGCTATACCAATTTGACAGACTTGTCGAAGAACTGCTTCCAGATCTTTCCGAGCATCTCAAAAGACAAGGCGTTAAGTCGTCGATGTATGCGACACAGTGGTTTTTGACATTGTTTGGTTACAAATTTCCGCTGGACATGGTTTTAAGAATTTATGATATTGTCATTGCGGAAGGTTTGGAATCTGTCTTGCGATTTGCGGTGAACTTGATGATGAAAAACCAAGAGCATCTGCTTTCTCTGAATTTCGACGACCTCCTTCCTTTCCTCAAGGAAAAACTCTTTTTTTATTACGTCGACAACGGCAGCAATTCTGAGTCTGTTGGGGGCGTTTCCAGAAACTTGAAAGATGGGTACTCCAACAGAGAAATTACAATCGATACTTACAAACTGGAGGAGTTCGTCACAGATTCAATGGCCGTCGAGATAATGCCTGCAACCTTGTTGAGGTACAAAGCCGAGCATGACGAAATTCACAAGATCGAAGGTGAATTGGAAGCAGAGATAGAAGAATTGAAAACAAAGAATGGTCACTTGATCAGAGAGATTAGAAACGTTGAAGCCGCATATGCGACTTTGAACAGAGAGCACGTTGAAATTGCGAACGAGATGGTTCAAGGAAAGGTGCAGATTGCGAATCTTCAAGACGAAAACCGACAATTAAATGCCCACATCGATGAGTTAAAAAAGCGACTAGATCTTTTGGAGAAACAGTCTGACACTCAGATTGATTTCACTGGCGAAATCTCTACAAATATGGATATGGAAATTCAAAAAACAATGGAGAGAAACTTGGAAGTTATGGAAGAAAACAGACTACTTGAAGAGCAACTTTCTGCACTTGAGAAGGAGTACAACGAAGTGAAGAAAGAAGTGAATGAGATGAAACTTTCGGGCAAGTGGCTCAAAAAAGGAGTCTTCTGGTAGTTGAAGATTTACATATATAAACTTATTAACCAAATGTCGCTGTTCCGTCCCGTTCTGGGCTCTATGGTAGTGAGCGAAGTAGATCACCTCGAAACGCAATTTACGGGTAACACTCAAATTTTTAAATTTTCGTGAGTGCGAACAGAAATCAGTTTGGGAGAATAACGACAAAGCTTTGTAACCTGAGCCCACACTGATTTGTCACACTATATCCAGTACTCTGTCACGCCGGCTACAGTAAACCGAGTACTGAAACATGTTTTCTTCGATAGGGGCACTTCGGGTTTTGAGGCCAAACTGCTCACCATTTGTGCGGCTGTTTTCGACAACTTCGGTCAACAATGCCAGAGATTACAGACATGTGGTGTCAAGACAACTCAAAAAGAAACCAGAACTGAAGGTGGGTGATATCAAGCCACGCACCCTAATTATTCCCAATGAGAAACCCAGATATCCTGATTATCCTTACGGGGAATCACGTATCTTCAAAAGAAGCAATAGAGGTCTTTATGGTGGACAATACATATCCTTTGGTAATCAAATTTCGGAGATGAAAAACAAGTCCAGAAGAAGATGGCTACCAAACGTGGTGCGCAAGAAGTTGTGGTCAGAGGCTTTGAACGCTTTACTGCCTTTGAGACTCACTACTCGTGTGTTAAAGACCATCACCAAGGAAGGTGGTTTAGACAATTACCTTACAAAGGAGAAGTCGGCTCGTATCAAGGAATTGGGTCCTTTTGGATGGAAATTGAGATATGAGGTGTTGATGGCAAGGGAAAATGCCAAGAAAAGACTCATTAAAAACTATGAAGTCCGAACCACAGCAGATGGAAATCAGGTCAAAGTTTACTACAAAGGAGTGTTCAAGGGACAAGAGATCCAGTTGATTGTCGGCAGAAGAAAGCTACTACAGAAGCTCTACCCTCTTGTCAAATACCACACTCCTGGAGATCTCCGTTTCGCTGCTTTCAACAACAGACGCAAGGATGCTCCGTTCGAGGAGCTGTTGAAAGAACTTGAAGCCTATGATGCCGAGCTGGATGATATTATTCTGAAATGAGCACAGGCTTGTAATGTTTCATAGCCATACATTTGTATATAGTTTAGACGAATGTCAAGCATAACTGCTACTTTAGCGTGACATAGTATTATTTCATTCCTCTCCGAAATCTTAATGCCCCCTCTTTTGAATCTTCCACTCCAAACATCCTTACACTAGACAACAAATTTTCGCAGTCACAACCAACTTCCTTTTACGGTATGGCTGATGTTTTTCCTCCCATTTTGACGGGCTGGGAAAGAGTTTTACCCGTTTAACTCGTGACAGACAATATTTTTTATAGCACTTTTGGGTGTTACCCGACCTCTTACTGCTTTGTGGAGAGAAAATTTTCACTGCAGCTGGAAAATTCAGAGGGCACAGAGTGGTGTAGCACTGCAGTGAGAGCTTTTGAAAATTTGGTGATCAAAAAGAACGTTTGGTTGAACTGTATTTTATAGTCTCATAGGAAGCATAGATCATTATACACAAAAATGGCTAAGTCTGGTATGTTTGAGTTCTTCGCAGAAAAGATATAAGCAAGGTCCTTTGAAACTCTTTATAACGAGTGATATTCATAATTCCCATCAACAAGCCAAATTGTTACTCAACTTGGACATCAGAGTGTCACCATGTGTTCTCCATATTGTCTCCATATGTTCTTAGTGTACTGTCCCTGAGCTCCATAACAAGAACAAGTATATGAAAGTCACCCCGTCGTTGCACTTCCATAGTTATCAATGAGGCATTTCACGAGTATCAAGGCCTTCAACATGACAACCTGCGGCAGACAATCTTGTTGCAATACACTCACTTCGTTATATATACGAAGGTTTCAAGCTGGTCTTTTTTGTCTCACTGTTTCTGGAACATTTTACTAACGGTATCTGTTTTAGGTATTGCTGTCGGTTTGAACAAAGGTCACAAGGTCGTCTCCAAGGAGGTCGCCCCAAAGATCTCTTACAGAAAGGGTGCTCTCTCCAAGAGAACCGCTTTCGTTAGATCTTTGGTCAGAGAAGTCGCTGGTCTTGCCCCATACGAAAGAAGAGTTATTGAATTGATCAGAAATGCTGGTGAGAAGAGAGCCAAGAAGCTCGCTAAGAAGAGACTCGGTACTCAAAAGAGAGCTAAGGCTAAGGTTGAGGAGATGACTCAAATCATCGCTGAATCCAGAAGACACTAAATATTTTGATGAATTCGAATTCAACATTTGCTGTTAGTTTCCACATTCAAGAAAATCGAAGTGTTATAAGATTGGATTTATAGGGCTTCTAATATAATTTCTCATAAACTGTGCTCAACAAATTCAGTTTCTCACCGTTGGTGGTTTTAACTCAACTGTGGAACCGTCTCTTCGTTCAACCAACATTTGGCACTAAAAAATGCTTCTGGTGTAGAGATGAGCGAATTAAGAGGTGGCAAAATCTAGTCTAAAATAATCAACCCTAGAAAACTAACAATACATAAAGTGATTCTAAAAGCTCATCATTAGAGTTCTTTTTGCCTGACAGGCCACCTACTCCTATCACCGCTCAAAGAATTGGAAAAAATACTTGTATTTCTGTCAATGTTTTTTTATCAATAGAAGATAGTTGTTATTATGACTCGAAGAACATATCATTTGATCAATTCAATACGGCTGAAGGGTTTGGGCAAATGTTCCAGCAGATACTATACCAGTTACAGCAACCCCCCTTCGTACTTCAAGAATCCATCAAATCCTCCCAAGACCCTGGATCAATTGAGAGATCAACAGCAAACTTCGCAGCCAGGCTTGTCAGTTCACAATTATCCGACGCAAGATGGTAACGGACTCGCGCATGCTCCTCCTCATTTCCAACATCCCACATCGACCAATCAGTCGATTCCTCCTTCCCCTCCATTTCCTAATAGTGGAGTTTCGAAGTTCAAGAATTTTGGGGCTGGGTTTGGAATCGGATTCGCTTCTTTGACATTAAGTGTCACATTTGGGGTCCTTTTACTAGACCTGTTGGACAAGCTCGAGGAAAATGAGAGGCAACTCAAACTGCTGAGGAAGAATCAGAAGGACATGCTTCTCCAGATGCAAAATTACAAAAAGAAAATCACTTTAGCATCGATAGAGAATTCCAAAAAACATCTGATGATTCAGGGAAAGATGCAAATGCATGTTGCTTTGCTCAGAGAGCAACTCATTGATAGTGGCCTTGACCCGGTGACCATCGACGAAGCTATTGAAAAATTTGAGCAGAATGTGAAGATGGAAACCACTCCTACAACAATCAATCTCTGGGTGCCAGGAGAGTCACGCTTGAAATCATTGATACCCGATGCTCATGAATACTCCAAAAAAAATTAGACAATCTCTCCTCATACATAGACACATGCATCTAAGCGCACTTTTTTGTAGAAGATCAAAGGATTACAATTGATGCTGCTGATCCCCTCACAATCAAAATCTGCCATTTTTTTGGCTCGCAGCATCAATTTTCTGTAAGTATAAATAGGTCGAAAAATTTTCTGGCCAAAGTTTTTCAAAATATTTTATATTCTTCTTTCTTTAACAAATGTTTTTAACCAATATAGGCGCCCATTAGAGTCACAGGACATATTTTTCAATATATGTCCAGTGCTCGGGTTAGCCTTAGATCAACGATGAAAAAACGGATGTTTTTTTGGTTTTTACCGGCCTTTCAATGTCGTGCCATGGATTTTCTATATCATGGCTATGCGGTCTTTAACTCACATCACCTGTGGTCAACACAACTGCTCCACGTAAAAGTAAAAGCATTTCGCTGCAAATATGTACAAAAGTTGGCTTGATATAAACTAGCCTCTACTCTCAAACTAGCCGAGCATCAAGCTTCTCCTTCTGTCTTTGCTCAACTTTGAACTTTAACAAACGAGGAATAGGACAACATGGCGATCTGGCACTTTCTCCCTGCTCGTTGTAGAACTTTGTGCAGCACTCGTAAAGTTGGTCAATTACCCGAGTGCATTTGGATTCATCATAATTGCTGCTCTTCAGACAGTCTGTAACTTTGGTGTCAGAACTCAGGTAGGAAACAAAAGCATTGTTTGATGGACTCACCTTGTATTGCGCATGCTTGTGGTTTACACGGATCTGAATTGCGACTGTTTGTCATGATGAATACCTTTCTTTTGCTTTATTCTTTGTGTTAGCTTCATCCTTCCCTCCTTTCAGGTTTTATTTGGATAGAAATATTTTGTTGAGGTCGTGTAAAAACAAATTCGATTCGGCAGGGAATTTGATCCCTCCTTCCCACAACACGTAACTATACGATTAATCCTTGTTTTGAGTGGGAAGAGTTCGAGAACTTCTTTTAGCATTACCGATAAGTAAGTCGGATATAACCAGTTCGCTCAGAGGAAGCTTGAATCTCACACTTGAAAACATACAAATGGCGCCTCAAAAAGAAACTGAACAGCCCCCTTCTGCGGAAAATGAGGGGGAAATGGGCCTCAATTCGCCTCACTCCATGCAATCTTCAATCATCAAACCTCATATTACGGATGCAGACCTCAAATTCTTTACATCAAAGATGTTCAGTCGTAACGATCACATTATCAACCCAACGATGGAGTCGGTTTTGATCCCCGGTTCCAATACAGCTCTTTTAAAAAATTCTAACACTTTGGGGATGTACATGTTCACCATCAGAAGGCATTGTCTCAAAAGCCTACATACATTGTATGGATGGTACCTTGAGGTTTCTAGTTGGATCGTCTACATACAGTTGATTCTGGAGGTCTACTTGTGGTGGATTGTGGACCGATTGGGAGTTTTCCCTCGAGGCTCTCCACTTCAACGAAGCAACAATAGCCCCACTTGGTCGCAGTTTTCCGGAAAAGCTGCAGTGGAGAAGGAAAACGAAAGTTGGTTCACTAGAATCAAACGACTCCCCACTAGAGTTGGCACTCATGCTTTGAGCTCCTCTTTGGCGAACTCAATTCCGAAAAGTAAGGTGACTGTGAGACAGGCTCTTGGTAACAAACAACTGCCCCAAAAACTATTTGCAATTTACGAACTGAATCCTTTGGTTGTTCCTCCTCCTCCAGACATGCCTACTCCGTATCTTACTGCTGACAAGAGAATTGTCGTTCCTGACAAGAAGGAGACCTCTAGAGTATTGTCCGAAAGAGCTGAATGGGCCGCTGCACATCACACTCATAAAGCATCTGAGGTCATCAGAGTCTGTACTGAGTCTGCACGGCTGGTTTCTTGGGCAGTTTATGCCGGTGTGAAGTCTCTGACAATATACGAAAAGTCGGGAAATTCTTGGAGTGACCTCTATAGGCTAAGCTCCATGATCCAAACGGAAATATCTGCACTGAATGAAGGAAAGCCAGATCACAAAACCTGGATCAAGCTGATCAATCTCACTAGAAACGAGAGTGTCACAATAGAAGATGGTGAGATCAGAGAACATAGCGAGACTGAAAGTCCAAATGTCGATATCGGCTTAGAGAGTTTGGAGCCAACTCCGATAAGCGCTCAGCTTTCGTCTTCCCAAGGTTTCGACTCGTCGGCGGTTTATGGAGATCTCACAGTCACTTTAGTCTCAGAGGAAGACGGACTGAAAAGGTTGGTCGGCATGACAAGGAAGTATGTTCTAGAAGAAAACAAAGGCAACTCTGGATCGACAGCCCCTCTTGATTCATATGTTGATAAAGAGCTAGGTAAACTTGATCCTCCTGATTTGATCCTCAAATTTTGCCGCTCCCGCTCTTTTCTGAATTCTCTTGATGGAGCCCCTATCTACAACTTCGAAAAGCAGCCTGTTTTTATTTCGCAGAGTGGCCAGACCAGCTTTCCTTTCTTCGTCAAAGCTCTGTATTACTACTCAGCTCAGCAGCAACAAGATAACTGAGCTTCAGATAACTGAGCTTCAGACTGTTTACTAACTGTCCCGCCATCCGCAAAGTTGCTAATCAATAGGTCGCACAAAAAAAAATTATTATTGCCTGGGGGCAAATTCAATTTTAAAAATTAATTTAGCTGCACTCCCCTCAATTTGCCCTTGTTACAAGTTGACAAAATAAATAATTGTACGCTAGTTTTAAATCAACTAACAATACCAGTCACGCTTCCATATTGAATCCTAGGTTTTGGTCCCATTGGCACAGCTTGATTTGGAATAGTGCCCCAAAAAGATAAGAATTTGAAATCTCTTATCTTATCGTATCTAGTCTGCGACTCCCCCTGTTTTTTTGAGATACCCGCTACTTGCTCGCAGCATGGCAAAAGAAGATCAAGTTTACACCATCAACTCAGGTGAATCAATTCCCTTTGCTTTGTACATTGGTGATGATGAACCGTATCCAATCAGGGAGTTGAGTTTGAGTGCACCGACCTGCTTGGATAACAATGGTGTAATTTCCTCTGAGCCCAGCTTCGTTATCGGGAGATCATCAAAGAAGGAAAGCAAGAACCGACCACAAAGCTTCAAATCGGCCTATTATGATGAGGTTGCACTCAGTGCAGATCATCTTATGTTCTATTTATCACCCCATGGAAGCCGAAATGCTTTAACGATTTACGCGCGGGATGTGTCGCAGCATGGAGTTCAAGTTGCCCGTTTCGACACTTCTAAAACTATTGTCCTCGAGCACCAAAGATATTACGAGATTTCTAATGGGGACATCATTGGGTTGGTTTTGAACTCTGAGCCTGGAGATCGTGAAGGGAATTCTTGGAACATTTTCAAGGATACCAAGCTTCAGCTGCAGGTGGTGACTGATCATGTGGGCAAGTTCTTTCTGGTGAGACTGAACTCTAAGTTTTTTGCGTCTGTCGTGAAGTCCGGTAACAAACTTGACTACAACAAAATCCGGTTTAGCGATAACTGCTTTCCTGACCAAAACTTGTGGGACATCCTGCCCATAAATCCTCTCGCGGTCCCATCTCGGCCGCCCTACGATCTCCTTTACTGCGGAGATGCAGGTTATAAGAATCAGACTGGTGATGATGAGTACCGCGAGAGTATTGAACATATTCAAGAGGTCTTCTTGTCTGCCGGGCATAAGGAAAGCAGAAAAGATAAGCTAGTTTTGGCTATCTTGAACGAAGAACTCGACGCTTTGCCTTACGACGGTTGCAGGGATGTTGAGCCCACGGACGAAGATGGTGATATTCTCAATGAATGTGAAAACGAGTACGAATGTCGTGGATGCGACGAAAGTGACGAGAATGGCTGTATTTGTGAGTACGACGAAATGTCTTCCGAAGAATGCACGAGCATTTGCAGCTACGTTTCTGATTCCAGTTTCATGGCAGAGGATCTCACCGAAGAATCTGGAGAACAAACACCATCTTCGGATGGATGTTCAAGTCCACTTTTGGAGGATAAGGCCTTGTTCGATGATTATGATGAAGACGTCGAGAATGAGGAGGGAGTGATTTACGACATCTCCAACCATGTCGTCTACGCACTTTCAAGCAATGAAAGATCAGAGGATGCGGAACAATTGCCTGACTACCGTGACGAAACTTTCTCTGATGACTCAGAACCTGAAGAAAATGAGATAGTGAAAGACACATTTCCCGCGAAAAGGAAGTGGAGCGAGGACTTCGATCGTGGTTTAGGTTCGATGGCAAGGAACAAAAAAGCTTGCCTTGCGTCAAGTGCGCTACCAAAGTCTGAGAACAATACCAAGTCTAGGACTCCGAATGATTACAATGAGAAAAGGTCATTTGCTACAGGATTGGCTATAGGTTCTGTTTTGACCTTTGGACTTTTGTCTGCGATAGGGTCTTACAGTCAGCTTTAGACAAGGCCGATTTGATTATTTGGAACTATCATTTTTTTTATTTCTGATTCTTCAGAAGTTTCAGTCAGGTTGAATTTGGAACAGGTTTTTACAGTATTGGCGGGTTGATGTTTGCCTCGGTCATAGTTGGGTTTATCTATCATGGTTTTTTTATAATGGAGAAAAGGATATATCAAGCAGTTTGGCTGTTTTTCAGTAATATCGAGCTCCAGTCGGACTTGAGAACAATGATGAGTTCAGAAATTGACAGTACTGAAACACCCACAGCCAGGCCAAGCCAAAGCCCAAAGGCTTTCCATCCTAGGTAGAATGCCATGAAAAGCTCGAAAGGGGTTGCAATCACATAGTAAGTCACGACACTCAAAATCGACCCAATCTTCTGTCTACCTTGGCCTCTCAAAATTGCTGCAGATATGACATTGATACAATCCAAAAATTGATTGAAAGCAACAATCAGAAACAGTTGAGAAGTTCTATGGATCACATTTGGGCTGTCGCTCAACAAGCTAGCCAAGTTAGATCTGAACAGAGCCATCCACGAGAAGTTGAAAACACTTAAGAAACAAGTGGTCCAAAGCATGACTTTGACTGCAATCTTATAATCTGAAGATTGTGCTCCAATTATGTTGGCAACTCTTGTAGAGCAACATATGCCAACCGAGAATGGAATTTGAAAAGCAAATGATGCCACCGTGCTGACGATGGACTGAGCTGCCAACTCTTCCTCACCAAATGTTGCGGAAAGGAAATTTAACACGTCAAATGCAAGAGCTTCCGACAAAATCATCAATGCCCCAGGAACCCCAAGTTTGAAGAATTGACCCCAACCTTTGAATAGAAGCGACGGCGTAATCTTGTGATTCCAGCATTGATAACCGTCAATGAAATAAATGTACAGGGTGAGGCAAATGGCAATAAGGTAGTAGGTCAGAACGAAGGAAAGTGGTGGCCCAAGAAACCCGTGTGGTGCAAGCACGAGATTAAGCCCAAGTGAGGTAGGAAGTGCAAGAACGACGACCCTTGTAGGCACGCTGAACTTGTTTTGAGATTGCAGGTACCTCTTTGAGCATTCAAATATCACCATAGGAGGTACAGTGAACGGCATCAGTCCTAAGTACAAGCCACACAATTTGGCGATATTCTCCTTGTGTATCAATTTATAGATAACCGGCTCAGCTGCAGACCAGAATATGACAGACGGTAACATTATCACGAACAATATCACAGTACATCTCTGATAATATAGTCCGACCTTCGAAAAATTTCCGGCACCATATGCAGTTGAGCAGAGTGTATCCATAGAGGTCGAGAAACCATTCACAATCACCGGTCCCGTCACATAGAATGTGACGATCGAAAGCGAACAAGCTGATAGATACTCTTCACCAAGTCGACTAGAGAAGTAAATCGGAATCATTATTTGAAAAGAGTACTGTATGAGAAAGGTGATCAGAACTGGAAACGAGTTTCTCAAAATGTACATGATTTCTCTTTTGGTGGTTGTCGTAGGTGGTTTGATCAACTCATCCGATGTTGAGTCAGTGTAGGAGCACGAACTATCATCGTTGTGCGGAAAAAGGGCTGCGGTCTCGTCTGACGGGCTTCGATGGCTATCGGACATGTTCCTCTATAAATTTTCAACAAATCTGACCTAAATATCAAGCACCGACACTTTCTTAAGAGTCTTAGAAACAGAGAAGCAGCGAAAATGTCAAAAGCTCAAAAGCCTTAGGACCCAAAATTTTCGGTAGCGGACCTCTGCTTGTTCCGTTTGTTACTCATCCGCTAAAAAAACTTTTTTGCGCTGAACTTGAAAAATCTTATCAGCCTTCCGGATTAGGAATACATGTTTGAATTACTTTTTGGTGTGTTATCTGAAAAAACGTTGGGCCGGACGGTTGTTTCGCTTGTAGTCTTCAAAGTTGATTGGGCATAAATTTTCGGTCATCATGAAGACATTGCTTTTCATCGTGGCCACAGTGTGGTCATGTGCGGCTAATCCTATCCATCTGGAAGAGTTTGAGATTGCGTTCGCTGCGCCAGAGAATAGAGGGGAGGTGATGAAACCGCTTTTAAGTCCTCAGGTGATAACCAACTACGAGGAAACGAAGTTCAAATTTTTGGAAGACTTTTTTGCCATTGATGAACCCGAAAACCCGGTCGTCTTTGCCTCGAATGTTGTTCTGCCTGCTGAGCTGCAAAAGTTAGTAACCAATAGAGTTGCCTATCCAAGTCCTGACGACACTTCCGACTTGTTCCCAGGACGCATGGATCGTTATCACGGAAATGCCCTCAGCGGATTTTTGACTTTTGCCCATGTCCCATTGGAGCAGAGGTGTTTTGATTCCCAGTCTTTTGAAGAAGTCGAATTTGACATTGCTATCTGCGGTGCGACGTTTGATACGGGAGTCTCATACAGGCCAGGCGCAAGATTCGCCCCTGATGCTATCAGGCAAGGGACTAGAAGACTTGGAGCAACTTACTCTCCATACAGACCCGGTTTCAATATCTTTAACAATTGGGCCAAAATCGTTGATTGTGGTAATGCTCCGATGACGCCAATCGATAACAGGGTTGCCATTGATCAGCTCTATCGCTCTGAGAGAGCAATTTTAAACCACAAAACAAGCTCACAAAATCCAGGAAAGCATCCTAGGATCATCACCCTAGGAGGTGATCACACGGTGACTTTTTCTGGAATTAGAGCAGCATACGAAAAATACGGTAAAATCAGCGTTATCCACTTCGACTCGCATCTTGACACCGTGGACCCCTATCATATGAATCTCAACGTCACCGAGTATGCAGCCATGAACCATGGGACATTTCTGTATTGGGCACATCGTAAAGGTTACCTAAGTGACTCCAATATACATGTCGGGCTTAGAGGATGGTATGAAGAACCGAACGACCCAACAAGAGACTCAACGCAGTCCAAGTTCGAAAAAATCCTGGCAAGGGACATAGACCACATTGGAGTCGATGGTATTGTGAAAAAAATCAAAGATAGAGTCAAAGACACTCCTGTTTATATTACATTTGATATTGATGTTCTGGACCCAGCCGGAGGAGGCTTAGCAACGGGAACAGTGGAACCAGGTGGGTGGACGTCACGGGAGGCTTTAGAAGTTTTAGACGCATTGGAAGGCATCTATGTGGTTGGTGCAGATATCTGTGAGGTTTCCCCTCCATTTGACATTGGTGAGGTGACAACTCAAACAGCAGGTGAGATCGTGAGGTCACTCTTGGCTTTGATGGTCTTGACGCCTGTCGGCTCTAAACTTTGATGAGTTAGCTATTCTTCGTAAAAGACACAGCTAGGAGTTTTCCAAAAGTAAAGATTTGAGTTTTGAAACTTAAGATTTTGACTAAAAGCATCAGGGGTTCACGAGAAAGCTCTCTATAACATCCAAAAATCAAGCATGTTCCTAATGATGTACTAGTCGGGACAGTCCATCGGCTTAATTTGTACGTCCATTGTGGAGATCACCCCGTTACGGGTTGATTTATTCTGGTATTCCCTCGCACAACATCTTTTGATGTCGCAAAAATAAACATCTCTACACCGTCAAAAACGATCAGGGTCTGGAGAACCCAGGTTTTTTTTGAGATCTCGGGGAATACTTTGATGAAACAGAAAGTGTAGGTTTTGCAAGGACCGACAAAACACGCTTAATTTATCTTTGTGACCCATGGTGAACACAATGTCATCACCGTTTTCGGGTAGATTGGGTTCCCGCTCTCCCAAAAAGAAGAGACGAGATCAGCTGGAAGGAGATGAATATTTCATCAGAATGCGATCTCCACTCAAAAGATCAATGAGCGAAATCAATAGAACAGCAGTCGAGAGGGCCATGGGTGTCAAGTACAAAAAGACGACTAGCAACGGTATTATTGATCTTGATGAAAGCGCTGAGGATGAATTGCTCGATCTGGAAGAAAGTGTGTTGGCCGATAAGATAATACAAGAAAGCAAAAAAGACGGGTTTGCGCCTTTGTACGTCGAAACTGAGGATATTGACATTGAGAATGACACTGAAATCAACCTAATAGATGATGAGGAATCGTTTGATGATGAAGGAGCGGTCGACGACGACTCTGACAACTTTGAAGAAGAAGAAGAAGACGACGAATACTCAACAAACAAGCGTAAAGGGACAAAAAATCCTAAGCCCCGAGCAAGTCAGGGTGCAGTCAAACAGAGAAAGTTTCTTTCAACGGGAAAGCGCGCGTCAGTCTCAGAAGAGGCCGAAATTTTACCTTTGATGGAGTCAGAGCTACAACCTTCAACGGTATCCACAATCAAATTAATGTCGGTTCCAAAACTCAGTAGGGAAGAGGATCTTATTTTGAATTTTGCTGATGAAGACAAGTCCTTATTCTATGATGGTCATGAAGGTTACTTTGAGCAACAGAAACTAAAGAGAAAAAAACCGTCTAGCAACTCCATGGCCATGGCTCCTGAGTTGAGTTACGATCAGTTTCATTTGTACAATAAACTCTTGGATATGGTATGCGACGAGCAGATTGAAAACCTGAACCACTACTACCGAGTTCAGTTCACACAATGGCTTTTTGAATTGAAGGAAGGCTTCAATTTAGCTTTCTACGGTGTGGGATCGAAAAGACTATTGGTGTTGGAGTTTGTGGAAAGATTCCTCTTGAAAAGATTGTCAAACACTCAATGCATTGTGGTGAACGGTTATAACCCAGAGTTCAAACCAAAAGATCTCATTACATCGATCAACAAGATTGTTTTCGGGATCAAAAACAATATTTCGGTGCAACTACATGAAGCAGTGCAAAATCTCGCTGCAAGATTCAACAAGTGCGAGAAGAAAAAGTTAATCTTGCTCATGAATAATATAGACGGGGAAGCTTTGAGGACAGACAAAACACAACAGCTGATCAGCGAAATCAGCAGCATACCCCAGGTTCACCTTATTTGCACAATGGACAACTTGAACACTCCGATATTCTGGAACTCGACAATGATCTCCAATTTCAGATTTATTTGGCACAACTTAACGACTTACAGACCCTACACAATAGAAAACAGCTTCCGTGATCCATTGAGTGTCGGAAAATCGAATAAGTTTGTGGGCTCAAAGGGTGTCAAGTATGTTTTAAGCTCTCTTACTGCGAATGCAAAGAACCTCTACAAGCAGTTGCTCCTTCAACAACTCGAGGTCATCGACTTGAGCATCGCAACAGATGAAGACATGGAAAAAAGAGGACTACTCAGAGGCAGTACAAAACTGAGTTTGAAGTTGAAAGATTTCTATCAACTTTGTCTGTCTGAGTTCATTACATCCAACGAGATATCTTTTCGTACAGTGCTGGGGGAGTTTGTGGAGCACAAGATGTGCAACTTTGGCAGGGACCCATCCGGGGCGGAAATTTTGTACATACCATTCACGGTAGATGAGATGGAGAAGCTGGTGGCAGATCATTTCATGCAAGATGGAACTTAGTCGACCTCTATATAACGTAACTGTGGTCAAAACAGTGTTAAGAATGTTTCTTAAACTGAAACTTCGACCTACACAGGGGACAAGTGGACGAGCCCGAGCTCTTGAACCACCTGTACAGACAGGCGGAATGGAAATTGTGCTTACACGTTGAGCACTTTTTGTTTGGCGTGGAATGATCAATGACGTGCAACACTGAATAACAAACTGCACAGTCGTCAAAGTTTTCGAAGTTCATCGTGACGTTATTCTTGAAATGCTCAATTGCCTCAAGGATTGTACCGTTCTGGAAGTTGATAACATACTGACAGGAAAGAATCCACAACTTCCACTTCTTCTCATCAA
This sequence comes from Ogataea zsoltii, assembly GCA_003709205.3. NCBI lineage: Eukaryota > Fungi > Ascomycota > Pichiomycetes > Pichiales > Pichiaceae > Ogataea > Ogataea zsoltii. Next base: position 125,636 of record PPKH03000020.1, read on the forward strand.
CGCCAAGTCTAGAGTTCCCTTGTACCACAATTTGAGACAAGGGATAATTTGGGGGCAACAGTATCGACATCTCAAGTTTCTGCTCGTCAATTTCATAGACACATTTGACTTCATTTATGTTGCTGTTGAGACGGATGGTGAAATCAGAGCTTTCCAATGAGCCCTTCCTGTCTAAGCTTGCAAGAGTCTCATCGATCAAAGCAGGACTGATTGCCTTGACAATGAACTTTTCCACGTCAGCCTTCAATTGCTTGCTTCTAATGGAGTTGAACCAGTATTGGACAATGTTACCACCTATGTGTTTGCACACTAGATAAAGGATGTTCACTGTTAGTTTCTCGATTTCCGCACCCCATTCAAGTGAGCTGTCACCCACAACAGAGTAACTTTTGATGTAATCTTTCTCATCATAGACTGACTTGAGCTTGCTCAAGTCAAGTTCCTTGAAAATGAAGTTCAACAAATCCGTGATCGTGTCATCTGACAACTGGTTGATATAATCTTGTCTCACTTTTTGAGGAACGTTTTTGAAGTAGTCAAAAATCAAAAACCAACTCCATAAAAAGGCCCCGACAGAATGTTTCTCCTCGAACTCCACGTAGTCCTCAATGTCGTGTTCCTTAATATTTTTGAGCAGCTTTCGAGGCAGTTTGGCTTCTGAATCCTCCTTGCTGAGAACAGCCTCAACAACAAATTCATCCTGAATCAACGGAATCAGATTGTGCAGGCTGTTCACAGCAATTCTCTGAATTTGAGTATCACGAGATTGCAGTAAATCAAGGAGAGGTTCAAATTTCGGCATGAGCTCTTTAGACGGCACCAAAGTATTGAAAATCCGCAACAAAACTTCATTGGTCAATTCAACCGGCTGACTGGTGCTGTCTTGATTAGATTGGATGAAAAGGACACCCAGGAAATCCTCATACAGTCCGCTCAACATGTCGTCATAACCCTCAATCTCATCTTTGAAACGGTTCATCAACATGACAAGTTTCAATGAGTGATATGCTAAAGCAAGGTTGCCATCTCCAGAAGAGACAATGTTCATCGACTCGGAACATACACGGGACCCAAGCTCACACACTATATCAAAGAAATCAGAAGGATAACCACCATCGCAAACTCGATAAATGTTGCTGATATAGGCGCTGACAAATTCAATCAGAACAATTCTGACAGAAACGAACTCTTCGTCGTATGCAGTTTCACTATCCAGCCAAGAGCTCAAATTCTTCAGAGTCATGACTAGTCTTTGGGGAGGAAATGGTTGAAAATCTCGAGGGAGATTGTCTTCCGAGTGGAATGAAATCAGAGAGTTGAGAAGAATCAAATTGGTCAGACCACTAGCAATGATATCCTCGGATTTTCTGATTCCAACAATATTTGCAGCAACTTGGTTTCTGATTCTGTCATAGTTCGAGTTCGCAAGGAACCGCTTACTACTGATCGCTAAGACGGACAACTCTAGTGGGGAGTTTGAAAACTTGGTGAGTTTCAGCGTCTCAAAGTCAGACCAAGACACCTTTTCAAAGGCGCCTGCAAGGATGGTAACAACAACCCTCGCTGCGTAGAACTTCACACTATTTGTAGCAGAATCGCACGAGAGAAGAGCAACTAAAGAACCAAAAGGCTCTTCTGAGCGTTCAACAAATTGCTCAATAAGTGTTTGGATAGTACACTGAGTGTAGTGGTGCAACAACTCAGTGTTCAAATCCGATTGGAATGCAAGGATTTGACTCTCAATACCAGTTTCCAGGGAGTTCAAAAACACAAGATCAGCTGCTATCTCACCAATCAAAGCTAAATTGATAAGGAGCTCTTCTTTAGATCTAGGAGCAAGAATTGGGAACCGTTGATACAGAGCATAGTAAAAGCGAGCTTTGGATATCAACTTGAGAGTTCCTTCAAACTGGCCTTCCCGATCCCCAATCAAAGCCGATTCTCCGTTGTAAAACAACAACGAACTTCCCAAAGGGTTGGAGACCAGCAACCGCAAGTCTGGGTTTTGTCTGAGATTTGAAGCAATTTGATCAATTAAGTCTGCCGGGAAAACCTTTGAAAGTATATTTTCTGGGAGTTTTTCCAGTCTCGTGAGAACCCCCTCAATTGAACTTTGTTCATGGACAACTGCAACCAAAGAATCAAAGTACGCTTGCTGGAACTCTGTGTTTTGCAAATTTGTTTGCAGCTTATCAAGAAGTGAAGATGCGCTTGTATCTTCCAAGTTGTTCCACAAAAAGCCGAGGAACCTTTTGTTTGAGACACTGAATTCCAGGAACACCTCGTTTTGATAATGTGAGTTGCAATTCTTCAAAAACTTTTGGGAACTACCCGAAGAAATGGCATCAGCGAACAGATTTTCCAGCATTTCAGGGGTTAAAAACTTGAAAATCAAGGTTTCGTCACGACCACCACTTAGACTGAGATTGCTCAACGATTCAGAGAGTTCCGATTTGTTGTGAATGTAGCTGCTCAGCTTTCCGCATTGAGATATATCAAAAGAGTCAATTGTGGCGAGTTTTGACAGCAACAATTCAAGATCTTCATTGGTGGTGAGCTTTCGAGAAATTGAATCGATTAAATTGGTGACGTCGAAGGCAAAATCCGATTTCATAAAGTCCACCAAAACATCGACGGGTTGTTCAACATATCCCTCAGCAACATGATCGCCAACAGAGGTGATAAAGCCTTCTATTTGTTGCCTGAATTGTATGAGATTGAGTCTCAAATAAACGTCAATCAAAGTCAGAGCTAAAGTCGGATGTTCAGATTCCTCTTGTTCGTCATTAAGCGAGTCAATTGAGTTGGATAAAAGCTCTGCTAGCAAATCATTCTTCCCACACTTCAGTAAGAGAGTAATGTAGTTTTCTATGAAATTTTTTTCATTCTTTATCGTTAGTTTGAAATCAGGGAACTCGACAGGTCTGGAAGGAAGCGAATCGATGATCTCCGAAAAAATGTCCTCGACAACATCAACCGAGTCACTCACTATTTCTGAGGTCTGAGAGACAATTTCAATAAAGCTCTTGGAAATCGGCTTGGGAGTATCCAATGCTAAGACCAGAGATCGTAGGACACTATTCAGGATATCATCTGCATCATTGCATGATTTCGATATGCGAAGAGTGAAACCGATATAGCATCTCCAAGCACCTTCAACAGATAGACCGACCCTTTCATTTTCCAAGTTTGATTCCAAGAGCTTGAAATATGGGGATATTTTCTGTTTGTCGTCTAAAGGTAAGAACTCTTGGGGTAGCAAAGAAAGCAGCTCCAGCAGCGAGTCATAGTAACCAGGTCCTGACGCGAGCGAACCAGCATTTAGCAAAGCCAAAAGTTTTTCTTCTGCTTTTTTGACAGAAGTCCATATTGACGGATCGTGTTTAGTGATAGCAACCAACGAATCCAGAACTGGGAGAATCACCATCGAGTACAAAACTGGATTGGTCTTTTTCGGGATCCCCATGAATTTTATGGCCACCTTTGCAAGCCCCTTGAATGTCTTGGAGTCCATAATGTCAAACTTGGTCCCCACCGCTGTCAACGTTCGTAGTAGGGTGTAAGCTGATCGCTTTATTTGAAAGTCCTTTGAAGCAAAAAGATCTGAAAATTTCTCAGATTCGAGCAACTCATGCAGTAGTATTTTGGATTCGTCTTTGAGAACAAGAGTTCCGGAATTCAACTTGATTAAAAGTTGATTCAACATCAAAACAGAGCCCAGAATCACCCTCAGGTACTTTGCTTCGCTTTCATCTTTTCCCACAAATCTTTGATCAGATAATGTATCCACGCTCTCGTAGACAAGAACTTGTCTGCAGTATTCAAGAATTTCTTTGCTAAACAGTCTCCATAAGTTGAGGACCTTGTCATCGTCATTATTGAACGCATATTGAATTGAGTTGGTGCAGGTTCTCGATGTCATTCTATCAGAGTCAAAGCTTCCTGCGAGCCAGATAGCTACCGTATCACGGAGGTATTTGATATACTTTCTCGCTAGAACTTTCACGAACTTTGATTGGACCTGGTGAGACAGCGACCTAACCTTTTTAGAATTGTCAATGGAAAGCTTGGCGTAAAGTTGACACCAAGCAATAATCACAAGATCGTCATCAATTTCCGAACCATTAGCATCTAAAAACGTAGACAGTTCTGTTATGGCCTTCTCTCTCGTCGTGTCGTCTCTTTTCAATAACGCCTTAAAGATAAGCTTCAAAGTTGAGGAACAAGTGAGGATGTTGGGATCGGGAAGCCCAGTGATGTAGTTCAGGGAAACCTCGAATCCATTGGTCCCAAGACCAGTAGATGAACTCAGTCCACCAAACCCAAAAGCACTAACAGACATGTTCAGAATGTGCTTCTCTGCCCAGTTTGAATGCTCGTGCAAAATAGATTAGTAATAGCACGATTCGATCGACAAAAGGTAAGATTTTTTTGTTCTTGTGACTGAAAAATTGGAGACTGTTGCCAAAACTAAGTGTGGTCGACGACAAATTTTTCGTCCACATGCAATTGTTTTGGTCGAGAGGCGCAGGTCTGGCGGCGTTAAAAAAGTTCTTCTCAGCCTCAACTCCATCAGATAAACATACGAATCAGCCACACTACGCACTTTGACAAAACGGGCGAAACATAAACAAATTTGTTGTTTATGTTTTTGAAATTTTAGACACAACAAAAACTTGTAAATGAGCTCAAGCATTTTCTTTTGAAGTTTAGGCGTACAAATAACATTGCAAAAGGTGCATAGCAAGATTTCTGAGATCTCTCCGCAGCGTACAAAGATTTGCATATCCATCTGCTCGCATAAGTTCGAACATTCTTGTTTACTAGATTCAGGTTGTCTTGTGACTACCCTCATTTGCATAATCATCTTTCTGCGACAGTCTTTTTTTAACCATGCCACGAAGACCTGCAATTGATGCCATAGAGTTCCTTAAAGGAAGAGTTTATCTAGGAAACTACGATCACCATCCCCAAAATACTTCCGAATTGGTGTTCTTCACTGTTGAGGATGCATTGCCTTACAACGCTTTCCATTTGGACTTCGGTCCGTTGCACATCGGACATCTCTACAGGTTTGCTGTCACTCTGCACAATATACTGAATGATCCAGGAAACAAGTCAAAAGCTGTTGTTTTTTATTCCTCCACCGGACCAAAAGAAAGAACGAATGCCGCCTGTCTGCTTTGTTGTTACATGGTTTTGGTTCAAAATTGGTCTCCTCACCAAGTTTTGCAACCAATTGCCCAACAGGAGCCCCCATTCTCCTCCTTTAGGGACGCCGGGTACTCTCATGCCGATTTCGAGCTCAGCATCCAGGACGTCGTTTACGGGGTTTGGAGAGCCAAAGAGAGAGGCATGATTGATATCACCACTTTCAATTTGGAGGAATATGAGCAGTACGAGAGAGTGGACCAAGGAGACTTCAACGTGATTTCCAAGGATTTCATTGCTTTTGCTTCTCCGAAACAATCAAGACCAGGCGCTCCTTTGAACGAGCCTTTCAAAAAAGTTTTAGAGTACTTCGTCAACAATAATGTTCAGCTTGTTGTCAGACTCAACTCTCACTTGTATGATAAAAATGAGTTCGAGAAAAGAGGCATCAAACACATCGACATGATTTTCGATGATGGAACGTGTCCGACGATGGAATATGTCCAAAAGTTTATTGGAGCAGCAGAAACTGTTATCGCACAGGGAGGGAAGATTGCAGTCCATTGTAAGGCAGGACTTGGGAGAACTGGATGTCTCATTGGTGCCCACTTAATTTACACCCATGGATTTACTGCGAATGAGTGCATAGCTTACATGAGGATGATCAGACCTGGAATGGTGGTCGGTCCGCAACAGCACTGGCTTTATCTCCATCAAAACCAGTTCAGAGACTGGAGACACACAATGGTGGTTGACAACACTCCAGATGAGTTCATCGGCGGCCTGTACCCTCTTGTGCCATACAACTCTATACAAAACAATGATGACCAAATGTATGATTCCGGAAGACACCATTCTCCAACCACTCCAATCAGAAGAAGAAAAGTTTCCGGTCAGCTCAAAAGTGCCCACAAAGCTGTGCCAATGGAAAGTCCTGGACAGCCAAGAAAATATCGTACGTCAACGAAGGAAAACCAGCCATACGTCAATTCCGACGATGAAGCCACTTACAACTCAATTGCGCAGCAGCAACAGCAGCTATCCAGTCCGAGAAGAAAGACAACCAGACAATACGAAGAGCAGGAGGAGGTTTGTTTTTCGCAACCCGAACCAATTGAGGAAGACATCTACGCTTCAACAGAGACACAAAACCAGGAGTTAGCAATGCAGCAGAAGAGATCCTCCCCGCAGGGTTCTCCTTATTTCCGCAGAGTATCTACAACGACTACCACGACCACAACCATCTCATCGTCGCCCCCACATTCCGCATCAAATGACTCCAATGTGCTGAAAATGCCTAAGCAACGCACTTCGTTGGGTTCCAGGGACGCCAAAGCTAGAATCAATGGTTCGAGACTTTCTAGCTCCAACGACAAAATAATAGGCACCGCTGGAGTCAGAAAAATTTCTGCTTCGAGAAGGGTTGCATCCGGTATGTAGTGAAATACGGCTTTATGCCAACCCTGTTTTTCTTCGCTTTTTACATGTCTTTTTTTCTCTCACTCTGTATTTGAGAAGTCTCCCAGTTTCGTCAATTTTTTTCTTTCCAGCACTGTAACGTATTTTGCTCTGGTAATATCAGGCTAGAAGTCTCACTCTCTGCTTGTTTACCGAAGTGATCACCCGCTTGTTAATGAACTGTTGCTTGCAGTTCGTGATTACTATAAGAGCAAGATATATATGCTAAGCTGAATTCAATCCCAACTTGACACTAGAGAGACACATCCGTACACCGCATTAGAACAATAAAGCTAATTTACGTAACTTATCGCATCATCATGTTTTGATTTTTTTGACACGCCCTTTTAGTGCGAAAAGTAAACAGTTACAAAGCCATTAGTGACTTATCACTTTCGATCTCGAAATCAACAGCAACTCCTGAACACTTGCATCGGAGCCTTTTCAATAATGGCCAAATCCTCTTCTCTTTTGGGGAATCCGTTAGAAGAGATATCGGGGAACAGAATGACACTGCCTGAACAATATACGAGCCCGTCCTCTAAAAACAGATCCCATATACCCAGGCGGACTGTATCCAATGGATCCACTGTCAGACAAGTGAGTGACTCAAGGAAAAGTATGCTTCCTGTTCCGAGCAGTGTTCGTTCTGTGAGACCAGTGACCTCCTCTGATCATGTTCACATTTCACCATCCTCTCACACTGACAACACGCCTGAAGAATACATTGAGATTTTGGAAGCGTACGTCGACCAAGACCTCATACTAGAGAAGCAACAGGCAACCGATCTGATGCAAAAGACCAACGTGTTAATGGCCCAGATCAAGGATCTAAATGCGGAGAAGGGTCAGCTTATCAGAGAAAAGAAAAAGCTACTCAATACATTAGATGATCTGCGACACAACTTTGACAATCTAGACAAGACACTCATAATCAAAAACAAGAAGATCGACAATGAAATTGGTCGACATCGAAACCTCATTCAGGTGAAAAAGATAGAGCTAGAAGAAATATTTAGTTCGAAACTAACTGAAGTCGAGGGAGATTTCAAACAGCTAATCGAGAGCTCATTGATCGACGAAGATGAAGAACAAAGACGAGAAGAGGAACTGAAAGAACTGAATCAAAGGGCTGAGAGCATTCGAAATGCCATCGCTAATAAAATGCAAGCAAACCACTCAAAACTGAAAAGATTGGCTAGCGAAGTGTCCGAAGAAACCGAGTCCAAGAAACGAATACTGGATCAAGCTAATTCTCACTTGAAACAAAAACTTAAAGAAACTGCGGAAGAAAAGGAGGCTTCACTTTCGGAATACAAAAAGCTAGAAAAAGAACTGGAAGCATCCAAACAGGTTTTGGAAAAACAGAAGGCTAGTTTGGAAAAACTGAAAGTTTATGAAGGGTCACTTGACGATCAAATCCTACAGCTAAAGTCCAAGAAACTGCGATTGAAGGATGCGGTCGAAATGAAAGTTGCAGAGCTTAACAGCTATCAAACAAATGTTCATTCGAAAGAGCAATTACAGTATCAAGATTTTCAGAATCGTCTAAAAAAAGAGCTCTACACAAGGCTGAAATTAGAGGACGAGGTAATGGAATTGCAAAAGAGGCCACGGATATTTGCTGCGAACAGCTCAAGTCTTCCCGAAAAACTTGCAGGCTCCGTGCTGATCAAATCCAACATCCTGGACAGAATGAAAGTGTTTCTGGAGGGTTCCTTACTAGGTATAAGCTACTGCGTGGTGAGTGTGAATGGACCTGATTGTATCAACGAAACTTGCGAATACCTGAAGAGCCAAACGCTGCTGGAGAAGTTCAAAAACTGGAGATTTGACATACAGGTGCGAGACCAGACTGAAATTTTAAAGAAAAAAGGGCTTGAAGCTGTCGAATGTTACGGGATTAATGTTGAAAGCGAAAGTAAGGTTATGGAGAAGAGAAGATCCGCCGTCGTATTCTTTTTACAGTTATTGCAACAGCCATCACTGATTGGCCGACTGAGCCATTCAGTCAGAATGTTTACGGTAGTTGAAAAGTGCGATGAAAACGACCAGGGTGAAATATTGGAAGTTATGAGGACTATGGGGGATAGCTTTGTCTCAAAGTCTGATGCTTATAGCTACTTAAATGGAAAGTCCTAATGTCATGGGATTCAAGATAGATATTTTAGACAAGTTTTTCTACTTCGCAAGATTTGTACATACACGACCATCGAATAATTTTTTGATGAAAATTTCAAAAATTTTCCAGTTAAAAAAAGCCCTGGAGAAGAACACACGAAGGAAACCAGGACTCAAAAGTGCGGAGAAGCTGTTACGAGAAGATCGAGAGACGCTCAATCAGTAAAAACAGAAACAACACAAATCCTTCAAGATGATGAGACCTTTGATGCTGAAGGGTCACGACCGGTCGCTGACTCAGGTGAAGTTTAACAGAGAGGGTGATCTCATGTTCTCTGTCTCAAAGGGTAAAGAGGCGTCGGTGTGGTACTCCTCGAACGGAGAAAGACTGGGCACTTTTGTTGGACATGGTGGTGCTATATGGTCTGTTGATGTGGACCCGGAAACTAATTATGCAGTGACAGGTAGTGCCGACTTTACCGCCAAGCTTTGGAAGGTTGAGACTGGTGAGTGTATTCACACATGGACTGTTGAATCTCCAGTTAAGAGAGTTGAATTTAGCCCAGATGGATCGAAAGTGCTGCTGATTACGGATCAAGTCATGGGTCAGCAGGGAAAGATCAAAGTTTACGACATAGACCACACAAAGAACGAACAGTCCACAAGCACCTCACTGGAAATCGTGAACACGGACGCGCTTCCAACAAGATTCACGGTGGCTGGCTGGTCCTATGGTGGAAAGTACTTGATCGCTGGTCACGCTGACGGAAAAGTGACCAAGTACGACTCTAAGACGGGGGAACTGTTGGGATCTACAACTAACCACGAGGGAGTTATTACAGACCTGCAGTTCTCGCCAGACAAGACTTACTTCATTGTTTCATCGAAGGACAAGTCTGCAACCTTATACGATGTTGACAGTCTGGATCTGTTAAAGAGATACTCCGCTGATGTTCCTATGAACTCCGCTTGTATCACTCCGGTCAAGGACTTTATCATTCTCGGAGGTGGTCAGGATGCCAGAGAGGTTACTACTACTGCTGTTTCCGAAGGTAAGTTTGAGTCCAGATTTTATCACAAGATTTTTGAGGACGAAATCGGCCGTGTCAAGGGCCATTTCGGACCTTTGAATTATGTCGCTATCCATCCTAAGGGTACCTGTTATGCTTCTGGTGGTGAGGATGGTTACGTGAGGTTGCACCATTTCCACAAGTCTTACTTTGAGTTTCTTTACGACGTTGAGAAAACTGCACAGGCTACTCAACAATACGAGATTGAGGCTTAAGTATGTATAAATCTATGTTGTATTTAACACGCTCTATTATAAGCTAAAACTTATTTCTTTTTAGCAGCTAACTCGGCTTGTTTGCGCTCATCGGCAGCCTTCTGTTTAGCCCTGAGAATGTCTGCATCTTGTTCCATGCGCTTCTTTGGGTCTCCATTCTTCTTTTGACCCTTGGCAGCCTCCTGCTGTTTCTTCATGTTCTTGGCTCTAGCAAGCTCTCTTTGGTTTCCCCGTGCCATTGTGACTGCTACCGCGCTTGCGATGTCGTAGCCCTTGGGCCTTTTCAGTGTCTGTGGTTTTTGGACCTCTTCCGCATTCAACCGTTGAGCTTCTTTTTTTTTTCTATCATCTTTGGCACGAACAACTTGAAGATTTGGTGCGAGGTGTACTCATTTACAGATTTATTGTGGACATCGATACACCAGCAAATTTCACTTACTCGGCTTGTGGAAACCATTTGAACCTAAGTGGCCGCCAGCTTGTCTTCCGGACATCGCAAATCAACACAAAAAAATGATCACCGGGCTTTTCATATACAACCAAAAGGGGGAAGTGGTGATATCACGACTTTTCAGGGAAGGGGTTAAGCGGAACGTTTGCGAAGCGTTCCGGATTCAGGTGATTTCAAAATTATCAGACATCAAGTCCCCTGTGCTCACATTGGGATCTACCTCGTTTCTGCACATCCGGCACGGACAATTATGGATTGTGGCTGTGACACGTTCAAACGTGGATGCATCGCTTGTTCTGGAGTTCCTTTACAAGTTTGTGGAGCTGCTGACAGGACTGATACTTAGCAATAATAGCGCAAGACTCACGGAGACTGATATCAAGAATAACTTCCCGGTCATATACGAGATTCTAGATGAGGTGATAGAGTACGGTTACGTTACCAACATGGACCTCAACAGCCTCCGGCCGTACTTGACATCGCCGATCACCAAACTCAGTCTTGTTTCTGGATCGCAGGACGACCTGGACAACACCAAAAGAATGAGCACTACGGCGAGTAACCTTCTAGCCCGTGCCAATACGCTGAGACGCAAATCAACCGGTAAAATCTCTCCGACGGCTGCTGGGTCTCCGTTAGAAAATAGCAACACCGGCACACCTTGGCGGAGCCAAGGAATCAAATACAAAAAGAACGAGGTTTCCGTCGATGTGATTGAAGACGTGAACCTTCTGATGTCTTCAAATGGCTCAATTATTCGCTCGTTCGTTGAAGGAACTATTATGATGAACTCAAAGCTCTCTGGTATGCCTGTCTGTTCGTTTGGTCTATGCCACGACGAGTCTGTTGACGAGGACACAGGGGAGTCTCGCGACCAAGGTTTCAGATCCAGCGAATGTAATTTCCACCAGTGTGTGAGTTTGAAGGATTTTGACGAGGACAACGTGATCAAATTCACACCTCCGGATGGAGAGTTCAAACTTATGACATACAGAACCAACACTACCAAGCTACCGTTTCATGTGTACATCACCACAGATAACATTCGCAGCTCTAAATTGAGTGTGGACCTTGAACTGGTAGCCCTTTTTCCAAAGGACAAAGTTGCGACCAACGTTGTGGTGAAAATCCCTGTTCCACCTGGAACTATTGACACCAAGCTTAATGTGGACTCAGGCAAGGCTAAGTTCATGGGAGACGAGAACAATTTGTTGTGGCAACTCAAAAAAGTGTCAGGGGGCTCAAGATTTAAGTTGAGTGCTACTGTAGAGACCGTGTCGCAGCCCGATCAGGTGGCTAATATGATCAATTGGTCCAAATCAAAGCCCCCTGTTTCTCTGATTTTTAACATCGAATCCTACTCGGTTAGCGGCCATCGTGTGCGATTCCTGAAAGTGAGGGATCCTGCTTCCAACTACAGCACAGTGAAGTGGGTGAAGTACGTTTCTAGGGCCAAAAGTTACGAGATCCGAGTGTAGATGAGAAAAAGATTTTTTTTTTATTTTAGATCGGCATACACTAAACAGGTAATTTTTCAAGAGCGATAATTTGTACGAAAAATTACGGGGAAACAGTGTCAGATGTTCCGACCTTGATATCCATAAGCGAATCAATGATATCAATCGGGAAAGAAAATGATATGGAAAAGACTATTCTGCGTGTCTCGAAATTGTAGGGTGCTTGAATTCAAAGACTTGGACCCGGAAATCCTCGTGAGAATACCAGAGAGAACTGTGAATGTCAACGTTGATCGACTAGCCAACAAGTTTTACCAGATGACCACGGCGCACAGACCTTACGATAGCCTGAACGAACTTGTTGAAAATCTTGTTGAGCAGTGCTATGAACCATTGGAAAGGCCTACCATTGCCGAACATCTGGAATCCTTCAACCCCGCTCCCAACAACACTAAATTCCCGGGCTCGGACAACCTAGATAAAAGATTACAGGTAATCTCGGATAAAGCGACGCAAAACTCAGCAAAGAAGGAGAGGTTGGAAAAGAAAATGAAAGACCATGTTCTGATTGATCCGGTGACTTCGACACCGTATGTGAGGTTCATTCGGGCTTTGAACTCGAGGAAGCAGTACAGTCGACCAGATCATTATTTTAACGAAATTATCAAGCGCTACTCTGCTATCCCACAGCCTGGAGTGCATTATTTAAACCCCCGAGACTTGGAACGTCTCATTGAGAAACTGTTGTTGATGCGCAGTCTTGGCTACGAGAATGCAGACTTCGTGCTAAGGTTCCTCAAGGATCTAAGCTCCTCTGGCATGAGATTAGATGCAAAAGAGCTGATTGAATTTGTCAGGTCACTCAAAGGGAATACTCCAAACATCGACATCTACAAAGCCACATATTTATCATATCGCAAGGAGACTGACGCACATAACATCGAGTTCTTCAACATTTTTTTCAAGCTGTCGCTCAAAGATTGGTCCCAGAGGTTTACTCAAATGGTTCTGAAAGACATGTTGAATGCACACGTTGTGCCCACAAACTATACTTTACTGAACATGCTGAAACTGGCCCGTCGAACACACAACGAACAGTTGGCGTTGGAGCTAGTCGAATTGATAGCCGAAAGACACATTATACACGATAACACGGCTGCCGCGGTGCTGAGAACACTGTTACAGTTCAAACAAACGAGTCTTACTACAGCCTTTGTTCGTGCTTATCTTGGCCATTGTGGACCAGCTAAACACAGTGTCAGTAATTTTGCGTCTAAAATTAGGATCATTGACACCCTGAGCGATGGGAAAAAGCTATCAGGGATTGTCTACCCACTGGTTCTCAAAGAAAAACTAGTGCGTGAGTTTTTGGACAAGGCCGATATAGAAGTCATACAGGAGCTGTCCCACAGCTATCCAACATTGGTGCGAAGCATAGGCGGTGCAAGGATGTAATGCTGGGAAAAAAAAAAAAAACGAAATTGAAGAAGTTCAAAAAATATTGATTTATACAGAAGATTTTAGAATTTGTTCAAAAAGAGCGTTCTAACACTGCTTTAGATACTCTTTAAAAAGCAGAAAGTATATCCAAAAGGCTTCGAAGGCATTTTGGTGAAAATTAATTGTGAAGACACCCGAATCCCTAAGAAAAAGACGCGTCAAGAAGCTCTGGGCAGAATTCACTAAGAGAAAATTATAGATACTCTTGATTGCGAGTGACGTGGATAATTAAGTTCGCCAAAGAAAACGAATATGTCCGAGCCAATTAAGAAAGGTAACATTGCGCAAGCTCCGACTCCGCAGAATACTCCGGCGTCCGTGAGTGGGTCATACCTCAAGAATGCGGCGCTTCCAACAATTCCGTCCACGATCAAGGAGGATGACGAGCTGCACAAAAAGTTGTTGGCAAATCCGGCAATTTTGTCGATGATCGAGGGCAAACTGAACACCCTTGTTGGGACTAACTCCGGTTATGTCAAGTCCTTGCCTCCAACCATCAGAAACAGGGTCTATGGTTTGAAGGCGTTGCAACAATTGCAGTTCAAGCTCGAGGCCGAGTTTCAGGCCGAGTTGCTTGAGCTCGAAAGAAAATATCACGCCAAGTACGTCCCTATCTTCGAAAAAAGAAAGAAGGTGGTGACTGGTGCCACGGAGCCAACTGCCGAGGAGATTGAGGAAGGCCAGACCCTAATGGAAGAAGACGAAGATGATGAAGAAGATGATGATGACGAAGGAGAAAACAAAGACGAAATCAAGAAGGTCAAGGAAGAGCTGGATGATACGTTGAAGGACGTCAAGGGTGTTCCTAGCTTCTGGTTCACGGCGTTGGAAAATCTTGCACCGGTCGCAGACCTTATAAGCGATAGAGACGCCGAAGTCCTGAACCACTTGATCGACATCAGGATGGAATATTTGGACACTCCAGGTTTCAAGCTCATTTTTGAGTTCGAGGACAACGAATACTTCACCAACAAGGAGCTCGTCAAGTCGTACTACTACCAAAAGGAGCTAGGATATTCTGGCGATTTCATCTACGACCATGCCGAAGGCTGTGACATCAAATGGATTGACAATGAGCACAACGTGACTTTTGCTGTTGAGAAGAGAAAGCAGAGAAACAAGCACACGAAGCAAGTGAGAACCATTGAAAAACTTACACCTGTTGACTCTTTCTTCAACTTTTTCAACCCTCCACAAGCGCCAAAGCCAGAGGACGAAGAAAACGAAGAGGAGGACGAGGACGAAGAGGAGGACGAAGAGGAAGGTCTTGAGGAGAAGCTTCAACTTGACTACGAAATCGGTGAGCTGATCAAAGACAAGCTCATTCCTAGAGCCGTCGACTGGTTCACCGGTGATGCCCTAGAGTATGAATATGGCAACGATGAGGATCTTGACGAGTTCGACGGGGACGAAGATGAGTTTGACGAAGACGAGGAGGACGAAGATGACTCTGATGAGGATGAAGACTCTGACGAGGACGATGAAGGTGCCGATGCTGCCGCTGCCAAGACTCAACCAGCAGAGTGTAAACAACAATGAGGAAATACTCATTCTGCGAGTTTCAACAACTCTTTGTCTTCTGTACTTTTTCTTATAATTTGTTTTCTGATTTTTCATTTATTTTATTGAATTGAATCACGCAATTCTTGTTCTAGAAGGGCAGACCGTCTTCCATTTCCTGGAAAATGTGTCTCAAAAAACGATCTCCTTTGCTGTCGATGAACCTCCAGAAGGACGAATCAGACAAGTAGTCGAACGATTCTTCAAAGGAGCCAGCCGCTTTCTCTGGTTGTTCATAATTTGCTCCCAAAAGCAGAGGATCGTATGAGGACATCTGAGCCGAAGCCGACATGTTTTGTTCTTTTTGCTCGTTTGGTCCAAACGACTGATATCTCAGATAATGGTCTATTCCTATGCTTCCCTCGACGAAAACACCAGTTTTCAGGCAGTCATCTTCAGCATCCTTAACAACAGACGCGATACCCTCTTGCGAACGCGCGCTTTCTAGAGCTGCCATCACAGCAGCGACCATCTTTTCAAAAGCATCTCTAAACACCCGCGCTGATTTCCAACGTTCTGCTAGCACGTAGAGAATGCTCGAGCACGCATTTATTGTGTTGTAAACAGCCCGCTGATTCTTCCACTCCAAAACTTTGAGTCTTAAGTCCAGCCAGACACAGTAGAGAAACGATATCCCAGATACAAAACAGCAGTGCAGAGCAAGCCATGTATAACTAAGTTTTCCACGACTGTGCATGCTCTTGTAGTTAAGACAGATTGCCGAGGCCGACTGCGTAAACACCTTGAACCAATCCAACAGACGTGGTGACGATTTCTCGCCTAATTTGGAAATCTCAAGGATGACAGGCCTCAGAAGAAGGAGCATTGAGTTGTGGTATGAAATGAGGAACCAGTTATCGGTCTCAAATGTGGACACCGCTTGCGGCTTCACTGGGAAAGTCGACATCCATTCATTCAGTTCAAGTACAATGTGAACTCTCGTTGCATCTTTGTCTTCCTCCGACTCCATCATCGGAATGGGTTTGTAGATGAAGCTGCAAATGTCCGACTGGATCCTACGGAGTCGAATCACGTGACAAGCCACGGCGGTCTCTTCTGTTTCTATAGGAAATGGAACGTCAATGTCGATGTCCGAGATTCCAAATGGCCTTCCTAGCACAAGTCCATTTATTCTTTCCATTCCATATGCACACCAAAAGATTCTAGATTTGAGGTCATCTAGCTTCTTAGTAGCCTCCGTCTCTTCATCTCTTCTGCTTCTGTAAGGCATTCGATGGAGCCCGAGCGCCACCGATGTTCTGATCGCTAGTCCTGTTGTTTGCCAGATCGATGAGCCGTCAGGCATCTTTTGCGAAAAAACCACCATCACCAAATACGCCTGGACGGTTCGAAGATTAGTCGCCTCAATGATAGGCCCAGAATGTTCAAATGCTTTCTCGTAGTAAGTTCTTGTGTGAACTCCCGTGGAACCTTTGGATTTGAAGTCCAGAAGCTGAGCACTGATTGCAAAGATCATGTAGATAAAAAACTGTGGCTCATGAGCGTCAGAGTCACGGTACATCACCTCCCCAAAACACCAGAGGACCCAATCCCAGTTCAAGAAAGGATACTGGCATTGCACCGAAGTCCGATACGCTTCAAGAAACGTCTTAGCTAGACTCACCGATGGTTTCACGAATGGGGATTCCACCAAGATCTCTTCCATTTGGGGGTTGGTCATATTGCTAGAGTCAGACTGGTCGTGCGCATAGAAATTGATCGACTGACTGATCACCTTGGCAATCGAATATGCGCTGCTCGCACCTATATACCTGGACTCTGCGCCTACTCCCAAAGTAATATACCCGACTTCAAGTGCAAGATCTTTTTTGCAAACAGCCATGGGTGGGCACCTTGGATGGTTCAGCTGCTGCCGTTGAGTGCAAGCAACTGGCTCCTGCTCCTCTCCGCTTAGTTGAGGGGCAGCTTCGTACGCTGGAGGCAGATCTCTATTGTAAAATTGAGTTTCCTGGGACGCAGATCGGTCAGCCCGTAACCGATCTAACTCAGCGGTCAGCTCGGAAATTTTGTGTTCAAGGGTCTGAACGTAATCCCGAGGAACCTCTCTACCAATTCTTGCGTCAAAAACCGTACAGTCGACCGAGGACATTTTGCAGGAAGAGCATTTTGGAAACTGGCCGTCGCACTTCTTCCTCTTCTTCTTACACGCGCAACATGCCGTCATACAATGTTTCCCCCCGGTTCTGCGTGCCTTTCGACGTACGGACAATTCGTTGTTGGGGGTTACATTGACAGAAGAGGCTGTTTTCTCCGAACTGTTTTGATCCAGACAATTTGATCGCTCACTTTCGCCGTAATCCTCCTTGGCTTCCTTTTCGAGCCGGAAATTTATCATCCCTTGCTGGGTTCCGCTCATTTGTGACTAGCAATCCCACTTACTCATAAAACATCTACTCCTTATCGAGCGTAAATGCGGCCATTTTAATATATTTTCCTGGTTGGTAGTCGTAAAATTTCCACCTTCCTATTATGGAAATGATAAAGTTTCCGCTGATCTCTTATCACGGATCCCAGGTTGATAAGGGAAGATAGACATAAGAAGGAGAGAAAAAACGTAAAACAGAGTATGATCAAAACCCTGATAACCAGCTACTTTTAGTCAACCCGTGTCAATCTCGTTGCGCCAAAAAAATGTCATATTATCCACCAAGAGATCAGTTGAAACCACTAGGTGCCCTCTGTATTGATTACACAGAAGATATCCACCGCCCTCCAGGCGACCCTCTGAACGAGCTCTCATACCATTTTCCGGTAATCCATCAAAAAGTGCCCAACGCCACTCTTTGGAGGATTGTTGCCTCAGAGAAACTGCCAAATGATCTGATCGAGTCGTTCGTGGAAGCCTGCAAAAAACTGGAAGAGAGAGGGGCCATCGGGGTGATCACGACGTGCGGGTTTCTCGCACAGGTTCAGCAGGTCTTGGCAAGCAAAATCAACATACCTATTGCAACCAGCAGTTTATTACAAATACCTTACGTGTTTGCCACCATGTCTCCGCAGAAGCACATTGGTGTCTTGACATTCGACGGAGAAACTCTCGGAGAACTTCACTTTGGGGGTGTTGGAGTTACAGAAGAGATGAGAAAACGAATCACTGTGGTCGGGTCACATGAGGACGGACCTCTTCACCGTATTATCCGTGACGGAGACCCTTACATAATGGAAGAGCTAATTGAGGAGCTCGTTGACCTTGCAAGGGAAGCTTTAGATAAAGATCCAAAGATCGGAGCTTTTGTTCTGGAATGCACCCAAATGCCTCCCGCCGCACAAGCCATACAAGAAATGTCTGGGTTACCTGTGTATGACGCGATAACTATGATTGATTGGTTCTATTCGGGGTTGAAATCCAGATTTTTGCCCGAAGATAAGCTGAAAGAAGAAGGGCTCAGAAGAAAGAAGAGAAGCGAAAAGGAGGTGAGAGATTGAAGATCAAAATAAGCTGAATCTTAAAGTATTTACTGAATGAATGGGTGAAAAAATACGCAACTCTGCCCTTTATTTGTATCTACATCAGATTTTACCAAAAACAGCGCCTTAAGAGGTAAATATGACTTTGAATGCATTTTGAATCTTCGGAGATGAAACTATTTCACACCAATCCTTTTGCTGTACGGATTCTTGGCCCTGATAGCCTTTCCATACTTGTAAAAGAAAAAGGGAATTGGGATCATGCCTAAAGCAATGAAACCTATGATACTGGAACCCCAATGGACTCCTATGTTTAAGAACAGTTGCTTTGCAAACAACGGGAACGCAGCCGCAAACACTGAACGTAAAAAGGTATTGGCCGCAATTGCAGACGCAGAGTACCTCGTGAACGCATCCACAAGGTAGTTCAGACAACCCTGGAAAATTGTGATGAATCCACAACCAATCAACATAATTCCCACACAAGGAACTATCCAATGGATTTCTGCGGACGATGTCCAGCCAAAAATGAAGATACCGGCGGGCATCATCCATCCCACATACATGAGTATAGGAAATCTTTCTTCAGGAAGCGGCTGGCCATTGTTTTTGTCCACCATCTTCCCGTACTTGTTGGCCCAAAGCATGTTCAAGACACATCCACACAAAACACCTACAAACAGAGAGATGTTTGGCAGTGTTGCGGTGGTTCCTTCCCAGCCTCTGACAATGGTGAATGCTTCAGGCATGGTTGTTATTATAAGGTAGAAAATACCATAGACATAACTTGCAAACAAAGCCAGGACGAAAATAATTGGCGTAGCCAGCATGGCGAACGGTCTCACCAGATGGATGGAAATAAGCTCGTGAACATCGAGTCTTGTGGTCTCCTGTGCAGAGTGTATAGCCCAATTGTGAGTGAGGAATCTTTCTTTTTTGGCTCTCCACGACAAAAGAACGGGCTCGAAAGTTTCATCCAAAGTGAATAAACTTAGCGAGAGCAGAGCGAGATCTACCAGACCAATGAACCAAAGTGGTATTCTCCAAGACTCGTGACTTGGGTTGCTGTGTATCAATAGGGAGCTGATTGTAGGCCCGAAAGCAGCACCGTTGATGACAAGACATGCGTAGAAAGCAAATGCAGAGCCACGTTGGGACGGCCTCCAGGTATCAGCAAGCACCCCACCAGCGGACACAATCGGGGCGCCAGCAAAAAATCCAGCGAAAAATCTGGTCACCATGATTCCAGCCACATTGTACGAGATTGATGTCGCAAATGTGATGAGAGCCGAGAGGAAGAAAGGCAATAGAACTCCAACTTTTCGTCCGTAAACTTCCGACATGGGTGCAAAGACCATGGGGCCAAATGCAATTCCCAAAATGTACAAGGTTGTCCCCAACAGTGAGACCTCACGACTGATACCAAATTTGTCTCTCATAAGAACAGGGAACAGAGACGGTGACATCGTCGTCGAGTTGAACTGTGCAGCAAATGTGATGGCTCCGTACATGACTGTGTGATAAAGTTTCTTGTTTGTTGACCAGTTGATTGGTTTGAGCGTACTGTCGGGGTAGAACTTGATCAAAAGCTCGTCATCTAAAGTAAACTGTTTCTCGAGATGTTCATGATCTTTGAGAGAATGTGACTCCGCACTTGCATCCAGACTATTCATGACGGCTGATGATTTTGAACATGGGAAAGTACTTTAGAACAGTACTGTTCAAGACATTTATGGTGTAATCAGAAACCTCTAAGACGAAATCATCTTTGGCGTTCCCCACTTCGGAAAAACGCACAAAATGAAAAAAAAAATTTAAGCGGAGATTTACGGCAATTCTCAGGTACCCAAATCGTCTTTTTACGAGATTTGAACGGCTTGGCGCGAATATTCTTATCAGTGCTGATAACAGAGAAATCTCGCGAGATGGGATCAGAGCGAGAGGAGACCGACTGAGAAAGAAAATGCGCATGGCTATCTGTCTATATAAGCACCTGGATCGTCTCAAAAAAAGGGGTGTCTCATTTTATATATCGGATCCCCAACACAATGGCTGTCACACAATCGAACGAAGAAAAGACTGACTACACCGTGGAACTCAATAATGCCAGCGACGACTTCGAACAGGTTCTTTCGATCGTGGTCTCGTTGGATGGCAGAGAGTTCCGTGTTTCTGATAACAATGCAGATGCTGCTCTCAAATACTCTGAGGAAACTAAAGGATTGGACCTAGATCCTGAGATAGAACGCAAAATGTTGTGGAAAATCGACTTCTGGATCTTGCCTCTGATAGTCTTGCTCATGTCTTGTCAACTGATGGACAAGACCACGAATTCGTACGCTGCTGTGATGGGCCTTAAATCCAGTTTGGGAATGGACGGGGACGTCTACAGCTGGGTTGGATCCTCGTTCTACTTCGGTTACTTGGTCTTCTCTTACCCAGCTAACAGACTCTTGCAAAGATTTCCTTTGTCAAAGACTCTGTCAACTGCAGTCATTATTTGGGGTATAGTGCTGATGTGTCATGCCGCATGCAAGTCGGCTGCGCCATTCCTCGTTTGTCGTGTCATCTTAGGAGCTTTTGAAGGGTTTATGAATCCAGCCTACATCATGCTAACATCGCAGTGGTACAAAAAAGAGGAGCAATTCCTGAGAACATGCATCTGGTTCGGATTCCAGGGCTTTGGTACACTCTTGGGTGCTGGAATCGCTTATGGGCTTGCAACCAACAGAACTGGAAGTCACGAGCTGGCGTCCTGGAGATTGCTTTATATCATTACGGGAATCATTACTATCTTTCTGGGCGTTCTATCTCTCATTCACATTCCTGATATGCCCGTCAAGGCTTGGTTTTTGAACGATCTGGAAAAGAAGTATGCTGTTGAAAGAATCAGAAACAACCAGCAGGGTTTCGGAAACAGAAGGTTCAAATTGAGCCAGTTCATCGAGGCGTTCACTGATGTCACCTCGTACATTTTCTTTTTCTACGGCATGTCATACGCAATTCCAAACGGTGGGTTTACGAATTTCGGAACCATTCTTTTACACGGCGACTTTGGATTTTCCTCTACCGAGTCAATCTTAATGGGTATGCCAGGTGGTGGTATCGATATTGTCATTCCCTTCATTGTTGGTGTTGTCGACATGAAACTATTCAAGCATACTCGATTGGTTTCGATGATCATAGTCAACACGCTGACCATTATCGGAATGTGTCTTTTGAATTTCACTCACCACAAAGGTTCAAGATTGGCTGGATACTACACTTTCTACATGGCTACTGCGTGTATCGCGGGTATCACCAGTTTGATCTCTTCCAATGTGGCTGGCCACACCAAGAAAGCTACTGTGAGTTCGATATTCCTTGTGGGTTACTGTGTCGGAAATATTGTTGGTCCACAGACATTCCGCACTGATCAGGCACCATCGTACACGGGTGCCAAAGTTGCAATGCTCGTTTCGTTTGTGGCTGGAACGATCTTGATGATTCTTCTTCTTTTCATTTACAGATTGAGAAACCATCAAAAGGACAAGAAGCGCGCAGAGCTCGGAGACAGATACGCGGTTCCTGATAACGTCGCCTTTGCCGATTTGACCGATAAGGAGAACCCGGAGTTTAGATACTCACTTTAGGTAGTCGCTATTTTTCTTGCGCATTAACAAATAACACTCGTGCCTCGTTGAGCATATTTGTGACGTAATCGTAAAAACTTCGTTGAGATAGACAGCAGCACCGAGTCGGATTAGCTTGCATATCAGCACCCCTCCCCCTTCACTCCGTATTAGTTAGATAGCCAATCGCTAGATAGCCAACTCTTATCGGAAAAAGCTTCCTCGAAAGAACTCGACGATGTCCAAATTTGGAAATTTTCTAGTGCGGAATACGCTGATAAGAAATTTCTGATTCGAAGTTGAGTTCGCAAAGACTCGACCACTAGAATTCACAATGGGCCCACATTCAAAATCATTCTCACAATATAAGGAAGCTTGATAGTCTACTGGCAACATTAGTGCCAATTAAGTTTGCACCAGTACAACAAGATGCCACTTAGCAAGGATGAAAAAGTCATTGTCGTAGGAGCCGGGGTTTTTGGCTTATCTACGGCGTACTCGATGCTTAGACAGGGCTATCAGAACGTTCATGTTTTTGACAAGACAAACTATTATGACCGGGAGTACAGATATTTCAATGGCTGCGACAGTCCTTCGTCTGACATGAATAAGATTTTTAGAGCCGCATATGGAGAACAAGTTCATTACCAAAAGATGGCGATGGATAGTCGAGAGGTGTTTTTGAGGTGGAACGAGATGATAAAGGACGAAAATTTTGAAGGTGGGGAGCCGATCTACCTTAACACCGGAAACATTCATTTAACAGATCAGAAAGAGCTACCAAGTTTCGAGAAAAACACTTTGGCATCCATGCCACACAACTGTATAGCCATTGCTGATCCAGACGCTCGCGAACGGGTTATAGAGGCTGGCCTCCATCCCTCGGCTATTGATCCCTTCAATGCCAAACAAAATGGCAAACAGATCCAGGGACTCTTAGACACAGCTGGTGGACTCATAATTGCAGATAAGTGCTGTAGATGGGTGCTGCATTTGTGTACGAGAACCGGAGGTTCTGCATTTGTCCCGCATTTTGGTCCTCAGGTTGGTGAGGTTGATAAAATCCTCACAGACATAAAACAGAACACCAAGAAATGTTTAGGCATCAAAACCAAAGACGGAAAAGAGCACAAAGCCAAGTTAGTTATTGCAGCCTGTGGACCTTGGCTTCCCCAAGTTGTGCCTGAATCTGGTGAAAAGATTGAGGCAACCGGAGGAACCGTGACCTTAACAAAGATTACAGATCCTGTCGCATTGGAAAAGTATCATCAGAGCAGGTTCCCAACATGGACTTATAAGGTTAGAGATGGTGCTATGGGAGGCCTTTATGGGTTTCCGATCAGAGATGGATACATGAAGATCGGTTATCGGGGATTGAAGTGGACAAATCCACAAGGCCCAATTAATTCCGCAGTCAAAACAGCTTACACGGAGGACGCAGAGAAAAACGTGCCTCTGTTTGGCTTGCAATTGATCAAACAGTTTATCAGAGAAAACATCCCAGAAATTTCACAAATAAGCATGACTCGTTTATGTTGGTACGGAGACTCCGAAGATAACGACTTCTTGGTTTCGTACGTTCCCCAATACGAGGACGAGTCTCTTTTTGTGATTGGAGGGGACTCGGGTCACGGGTTCATGATGTTTGGTAGTCTTGGAGACGTGGTTCTGGATATCGTGAACAAGCGTGGAGACCCATTTTTGCAGAAGTTGTTCAGTTGGGAGAGAGAAAGAGAGAAGCTGAACCAAATCAACAAGGGATTGGCTGATCCAAGAGCTCTACAGAACCAGAAAATGGCTACCAGTGATGACTGGGTTATCAGAGAGCTTCCAAAGATGGAAACTTTGAAACTATGACCCCCATCTGGATGATATACATGACAAAAAAACATTGTACCATCTTTGAATCAAGCGCAATTTAATCACTTCTCACGATAGATCAGTGAATGTAAGCCTGAAAAACCAGTAAGTGTTTACTCCGGGTGTTGTGTATCGAAATTTATGTATACATACGACATTTCAAGAAACTTTTTGACTCAATTAATGTTCTCTGCGGAAAGTAGAGTTTTCTTTTGCCTGCCTGAGTTTGCGTTCTTTTGATCACCTCTCAGGCCATACGTGGTATGCACAGCATTCTTGAGGAGCTCATGACCAGTATTTATCATGAATGGGTCTTTTCTCTGGCAGCTCGACCAATCCTTGTCCCTCCTTCAGCTTGAACTGAACAACCTTGAGCAGTTCGTAGAGCATTGAGAGAACAGGAGTTTCCACCTTCAGCTCTTTGGCAACTGTCAAAAGGTTTCCCAAAATGACTTCCAGTTCAATTGGATTTCCTTTCTTCACGTCAACTCTCATGGAAGGCTCAAACCAATCCCCGTCATCAGAATGAACCACCAGATTGATAACGTCTTCTGGCAAAATAACGCCATCAGCTTTGGCAACTTGAATAACCTCTCTCATTGCAGGAATGGCAATTGCTTCCAGTCCACCAGAGTATTCCAATCTTCCCGTATCAACTCCAGTCAGAGCACAAACAGTGTTCAGAGAGGCATTGTACACCAGCTTTCTGTATCTGTACCACTTGGCATCCGGGAAATATGTACAACTGTTTTTCTCGTTGCTGTAAATAGAAATGAACTCCTTGGTTTTCTCCTCCTGGTACTCTTTGCTCAAGTTTGGGTTCTCGAAGTAACTCACAAGACTCTTGTCCAGTTGAGTCTGAGTGATCACACCCCCATGATTATGCGATCCGATATGAGAAACACCGGAGATGCAGACATTTTTTGGATATTTTTGGATGAAGGGTCTTCCTAGATCAAAACCATTCTGCATGAGAACGACTGTTGTTTTCTCAGGAGTGATTACTGGCGCAGCCAGCTCCTCAGGCTTGACGATATCTGGAAGACATTTCGTAGAAATCACCACGAAGTCATAGACAGTACCTGGCTCAGCAGCTGCCTCAACATTGGGATAAATGTGCTGCGGTTTCCAGCCTCGAATGGTTCCATACTCGTTGGAGTTGATATCCCAGCCTTTCTCAGCGACCTTAGCGTAATCTCTTCTGACCACGACGGATAGGTTAGACTTTCCGACGTAATCAATTCCGTAAGCAACAATGGTACCAACACCACCAGTTCCAATCAATAAAACGTTATATTTCGACATTTTTGTACACAACTTTGTTGCGAGACACAAATCATTGGCAGAGGTGTACGATTTCCGCACATATATATATGTAAATCTAGTGTCGCTGCTTATCGCATATCCAGCGAGAAGTTTCGGGATGCCATTTTAGGAAGTCCGCCCGATATGCTTCGTACTTCGCGATGGGGTTCTTCCAGTTGATCGTCGCGTCGAAAAAGTCTGGACGCATGAGGTCACGTTAAAAGATCAGCGAATGCTCACCAGCCACAGAAACAGTTGAAGTTATCCCAATGAAATAGCAATATATCCAACCACCAGAAATAAGTCAGGACATCGTGGATTTGAAAAAGAAACTCCTGCTTGTGCAAGGCTGAATGTAAGATAAAGTAGACATTTCTTTGTATGCGAATTTGGAAGCCATCATCTGATTCTTATTCTCGTTGAAAGCATGCGCCACAAATTGCTTTTAAAAGGAGGCGCATGCACAGTGCTGTTTTTATTTTCCCGTGAAATAATCTGGAAGAACGGAGTTTTCATTATGCTTTCGTAAACTTGTTTCTTTCACTCTCCTGTGTGATACTGAACTATCACTCTCCATTGACAAAGAATATCAGTTCATCAAGCCGTTCCCACGTCTTCAGTTGGAAACATTAATTGTAAGTTCAACTCAAACAATGACATCATTGATCGTGTTTTTATTGCCCTTCTTGCAGGGATGAACTTTAGATCAAGTGAAACCATGCCTTTCATGGCCTTCTCAAACTAACAGCCATAAGAGCCCAACAATTATATCAGAAAACATACTCAAGTCATTATGTCTATACCGCGGGGCCCAAGAGGTGTAGTATCACTCAATAGTGCTTCTCCCGTATACAAGAGCCTGTTTGCTCTGGTTTCTCTTATACCCAACATCTCCAATGCGCTCCCGATCGAGCCCCGAACTCTTGTGACTCGTGGAATTGTGCACACTGCAAAGAAGGTCCACGAACCTCTCACGGAAGCAGAATTCTACATGTATATGCTGGCATCTATGACGTTGGTTCTGCTGGGAGGTGTTTTTGCCGGTCTGACTCTGGGTCTCATGGGACAGGACGAAGTCTACCTCAAGGTTATGGCTGATTCTGGTACTCCGAGTGAGAAGAAGTCGGCTAGTGAGGTTTTGAGGCTAATTCAGCGTGGCAAGCACTGGGTTTTGGTTACTTTACTTTTGTCGAATGTGATCACCAACGAGACTCTGCCCGTCATTCTTGACAGATTTTTGGGGGGTGGGTTTGCTGCAGTGTTTTCGGCCACCATTTCTATCGTCATTTTTGGTGAAATCATCCCTCAATCGGTCTGTGTCAGATACGGACTGCAGTTGGGTGCATATTTTGCTCCGTTTGTGCTCGTGTTGATGTACCTGATGTACCCAGTTGCATACCCAGTTGCATGTCTGTTGGATTACATTCTCGGCCAGGACCACGGAACAGTCTACAAAAAGAGCGGGCTGAAAACCCTGGTGACCCTACACAAAACGATGGGAGTGGAACGGTTGAACCAGGACGAGGTGACCATTATCAGCGCCGTTTTGGACCTCAAAGCCAAGCCGGTTTGTGACATCATGACCCCAATCAGCAAAGTTTACACGATGCCGTCTGACAGAATTCTTGATGAGGAGACCGTCGAGGAGATTTTCAACGCTGGTTTCTCTAGAATTCCTATTCATTTACCAGGCGAGCCTACCAACTTTGTGGGGATGCTGTTAGTGAGAATTTTGATCAGTTACGACCCTGAAGATGCTCTTCCAGTTTCCTCGTTCCCACTGGCAACTTTACCGGAAACTTCGCTGGAAACGTCCTGTTTGAACATATTGAACTACTTCCAAGAGGGAAAGTCGCACATGGTGGTGGTGAGTACATCTCCCGGGATGGACACTGGGGCTGTGGGTGTGCTGACCCTTGAAGATGTGATCGAGGAGCTGATTGGCGAGGAGATCATCGACGAAAGTGACGTCTACGTCGACTTGAACAAAAACATCAAGAGAAGCAATCCAGGACCATTATCTAAGAGAAACGTCACGACGTATCTGCATAGTCTGTACACGTCTCGCTCAGGATCGCAGACGCCCCACCAGCGTGGAGGATCGACACCACAGATGCCCTATTACCCAAAGAGAAACAGCCTGGATTCACAGATCTCAGACAGCGAAGGTCTTTTCAACCAGACAGCGAACGTCATC
The DNA here is from genome assembly GCA_003709205.3 of Ogataea zsoltii. Lineage (NCBI taxonomy): Eukaryota > Fungi > Ascomycota > Pichiomycetes > Pichiales > Pichiaceae > Ogataea > Ogataea zsoltii. The sequence continues at coordinate 153,021 of PPKH03000020.1, forward strand.
CAAAGTAATATTCCGCTTCCGGCTCCGAATGTTCATAACATCAACTCTACAACTGCCAACGGAATGAAGCCGTCCAACTTGGCCGTGAATCCGCTCCAGACTACAAACGCTCATGTGAAAATCAAAAAACAGCCGCAATTGAATGCGACTGCTGCTGAAACCTCCGCCACGTCGCCCGATTACGGCTCCGTCCACCAGACAGAGGCAGAGGCGTTTGTCCACGGTATTCATGACAATCTGGAGCGACAAAGCGAGAACTGGAGCGACCCCACCTCTCACCAGGAACGCGTTCCAAGGAGCGGGTCTGTTTCAAGCCCAACAGTGCGCAAACAATTTATGTTGCCGACGGAAAAACAGGCGAGAAATTCGGTCGACTTGTCCGACGCAAAGCAAAGTTTCTCTGTCAGCACTGTGCCGGTCCCAATGCCGCGGACTGTGAACTCTTCCACTATCACTCTGCGCACGCAGAATGACAGTCCGTCCAGCGACACCATGATCTCCACACAATCCGTCAAGAGCAGCTCGGGACTTGTTGAGAACATTGTGAGTGTGCGCGGTGTGAACAAGACGGTTATCGAGGAAAGCAACACGGAGTCGATCAACCTTGCAACTGGACTGAGCCATACCGACGAATTGGCTATTGACACGGAAAGCGAGCCGTTCATTCGGCACGAATCATCCTCGGGACGCTCTCGTCGGGACTCGAAAAGATTTTGGGACTGGGGTGGTCGAACGGGATCTCTGGAAACGAAACTTTAGTCGACAATCACCGCAAGGTAGACCGCTTGTAAGTCATCGGCGTTACAAATAGCTCAGTTTTGCTTTTGAGACAGCATACACTGAATAAATATCCATCAATTCCGATTCAAAATGCGTTCTGTAGTTCCACTGGGACCCATAAAATGCCTAACTTGTCCTTTCTATTATGTGTACCTTCGGCCCAGATCAGTCTCGGCCGATGCACTACCCGAGACAACTTGACTTTTTTTTTTTGTGGCTGATTCGGGTGGAAATTGCTGTGCTGAAACTCATCTGAACGGACTTTCGAATCAGTGGACAGAAACAATCCAGCACAAATTTGAAGGCCGGGTCCGTTTTTACGCTTGAGGATCATACAAGATGTCATCGTCAGATGCGGCCCCGAACAGCACCGCCAACTCGGCCAGCACGGCCGACCAAGTTGCGCGCGGCGATCCGGCACCGCCACGGCAACAGCAGCCTGCCGGACCGAAGATCGTGGTGGAGAGAAACCAATCTTCGTCGTCTCTGCACTCTCACAGCAGCGGGAGTGGTCCTGCAAATGTTCTGTCCAAATTGTTCAAGAGATCCTCGAACAAGTCCACCAAGTCCAGCAAGTCGACGGCTTCCGTGTACTCTCCGCAGGGAACTCAGACCCCGGGGACTCCGAACCTGACTCCGCGGGTCAGTAACGTGAGCGGATATTCTACAACAGAGTCAATGGAGTCGAGCATGATCTCTGGGCCACCGGGACAGCAGGGAAGCGGGCCCACGGGCGGCAGCGCCGCCAGCTCCAGACTGAGACTCAAACGGTTCTTTAAGCCAATTCAACAAAACCACCAGAGGGCCAAGGAGCATCGCGAGCAGATCCACAACGTGATAAACAACAAGTTGAACAAGCTCAAGATCGGCGGAAACTCGCCGCCGTCGTTCGGTCGTCATCACCACCATCACCGCCACCATCGAAACGAAAATGTTGCCGCGAGCGGGCGGGTCACTCCGGAAGACAGCGCCGAGAGGGAGGAAAAGGAGAAGCAGGCGGTTCGGGAGTTGATTTCCCCGTACGGCGTGATACCCGACTCTGACGACGAAAAGTATCTGCTTGGAGAAGGTGCCGGCGGTTCTGTGTTGATTGTCAAGAGACCATCGGACCACCGAATCTTTGCAATCAAGAAGTTCCGCACCCAGACGTCCAAGGAAACCGACTACGATTACCAAAAGAAAGTCCAGAAGGAGTACGATCTGTGTGCTGATCTCAATCACGAGAACGTGATCCGCGTGTACGACCTGTTGAACGAGAACAGTCTGTTTGTCATGGTGATGGAGTATGGTCAGTATGACTTCTTCACCATTGTGATGGGTGGAGTCATGTCAAAGCATGAGATTTTCTGCTATTTCCGTCAGATGATCAATGGAGTCTCGTATTTGCATTCGAAGGGAATTGCGCACCGGGACCTCAAGCTCGACAACTGCGTCGTGAATTCGGACGGGATTCTCAAGCTGATTGATTTTGGCTCGGCTGTCCGGTTCTGTGCGCCTGATCTTCTTGGAGATCCGGAATCCGTCAATCGGTCGCTGATCAAAGCCAAAGGAGTGGTGGGCTCGGATCCGTATCTTGCACCCGAGTGTCTGGCGATGCCTGCGTACGACCCGCGTCCTGTGGACGTGTGGTCACTGGCAATCATCTTCTGCTGTATGGTTCTGCGCCGGTTCCCCTGGAAAATCCCCAAATCAAGTGACCATTCCTATAGTGCATTCGTTGCCGAGGAAGCGGAGACAGTGGACGAGAACGGACGCAAGAAGATCACGGGAGCAAACAGACTGTTGCGATTGCTTCCATCACACTCCCGCGACCTCATTGGTAAGATGTTGATTGTCAAGCCTCAGAATAGAGTGGACATCACGACGGTTGCTGCCGATCCATTTACACAGACAATTGACTTCTGCAGCATCGAAAACCCACAAAAGCCGAACGACCACACGCATCATCTGATCACAGAGGAGGAACTCGAGAAGTTGGAGGCGGAACGGAAAAAGCTCAACAGCGTTGCACAGAAATTGGGATAAGGTGTATATAAGTAAAAAGGATTTTTGAACGAGACAAGAGTCCCGATCCACCACTCATTTAGCGGTTTACTTCAAGTGAAATTTCTCGCCTTTGTAGCAAAAACGGAGACGACTTCATACATTTTCGAAGAGTTTATTGAACTATATTAAGATAAATCTACGGGTAATCTGACCCCACTTTCTTCTATCGGAATACTGTTTATGCGAAGTCTCGGGAAGGATGGGTTCACAATTCACAAAGCTTCCACTCCCCCCGCGGCTCAAAACGTGATCCACATAATGAACTAACTTACCAGTCGTTTTCCGTTTCACCAGCCATGGTCGTAGATCATCGAGACAGACTCTCCGTTGTTGATTCTTCTGATTGCTTCAGAAAAGATCCTAGACACGTCCAGAACAACCAATGACCCACCAAACTCACCGTACTGTTCGCTCTGATCCACCGTGTTCGTAACAATAATTTTGTCAATGGCTGAGTTCTTCAGCTTTCTCACAGCCTCCCCGCTCAGAATACCGTGTGTAATCAGCGCATACACATACCGACAACCCTGGTCTTTCAACAACTTGGCTGCCCGGGTGATGGTGCTTGCAGTATCAACCAGGTCGTCAATAAGCACACACGTTTTGTCCTGGACGTCACCAACAAGCATCGTAGTCGCCACATATTGCTCGGATGCAGTTGCCGTACCTAGGGCATTGATCGACGCGCACGAAGGGGACTGGTGAATCGGAACGCTGTTCAAACTCGATGAGGATGGGTTCAAATGGCTCATGATATCGGCAGAGGACCCCGGTTCTTCAGCCACAATCTTATGTCTGCGTTCCTTGTGTATCAGGGCAAATGGCAAACCAAGAGAGTCGGCAATCGCCGTGGATCTCTTGGCCCCCCCGGCATCAGGAGACACAATCACGCAGTCCTTGTAGTTGGGTATGTAGTTTGTGATGTAATGCTGGAACAGTGGTTTGGAATACAAATTGTCCACCGGGATGTCGAAAAAGCCCTGAAACTGCGGGTCATGAAGGTCCATGGTGATTATGTGGTTGGCTCCCGCGGATGTCAATAGGTTGGCAACAAGTGTCCCGGACTGTGCGATCCAAGATTTGTAGTTGCTCAAGTTGGAGATCGACGCGTCGTTCGTCGCAATCGACTGAGGCTGTGCCTGAGTAGAGGCAGATTTCACCAAGTGATTCAGTGGCGACGGAGAGATAACACCGGAGCTGGCCTTGAGGTTCAGAACGTCTTTCGGCGTCGGGTCCAGAGTCGAGATGTGCATTCCGTTCCGGGACAGCGAACGTGGCGACGGAGGGACGCTGTCGAGAGGATTGGATCCACCACGAACGTTATTAAGAGACACAGATGGGGTTCCTCGCTTGCTCATAGGCGACTCGGCCTGTCGCGAGTAGAAGAAAAGCGGACAAACTGCTGTGATCCTCTTGGCCGAGGCCATCTTACAGGCAGAAATCATGATCAAAAGTTGCATAAAATTGTCATTAACATGACCACAGCCAGACTGGACAATGAAAACGTCCTTGTCTCTGACGGAATCGCCAAACTGCACCGAAGTTTCTCCATTAGCAAACTTGTTGAGCTGAACCTGGCCCTTGGAAAGCCCCAGGTTTCTGCAGATTCGGTCAGTCAAGTCAGGATTCGACGACCCGGAAAACACGATGATGTCTCTCATGATGCGATGGGCGGAGAGTAGAAACTGAAGGAGGAACTCGAATACTTTTTCAAAGTTTCCTTGATAAGAAGTTACTTGTGGTATATAACATGCAAATTTTCTACCCAACTTTGACTCCGGAGCGGTCAAGCGGGAATGCGTCGATCGACGCGTCGAAAATTTTGTTTGCGACACTGTATTGATGCTGGGCCACCGGTGACTCTGTTCGGGTTACAGCGCGTTTGTATTTCCTATGTAGTGATATAGCTTATGCACAGCTAAACGTTGCATGCGGTCACGGCCGAGTTCAAGTGCTCGTCAAACAACCGGCACCTGATTGGCATTCCCATCTGATAGAACGGATTCTTCAGCACATAGCCGCAGTAGTAGCCATAAATCTTGTCATAAAGAGAATGTATGCTTGACTCCTCCATATCGGTGGATGTAAAAAGTATGATCTTGAGGCCCGTGACGGTCTGATTGACCGAAATTTTGAAGTCGGAAGTTTCCACTATACGCAGTCCCGATCTGTTTGAGTTGGCAGGAAGCTTGGACTTCTGGTAGTTTTGTGCTGCATCGCTGGGGGTCAATTTCGATGCCAGAGCGTGCACACCGTGTATCGTACTAGCGATCACGAGATAATCATTCGATTTCTGCTTTTTGATTGGCGAGTTTACCACCTTGAAATCTTTCTGATACAACAGTGACCCCGATGACGATGTGATATAGATGGAATAGAGAGCCATTATTGTGGAATGCAGTAAAAGAACATTCATTACAAACTCCGAAGACAAATAAACAAGCTTTTAAATTTCTCTTGTTTATTTTTTGGCTCACTTAGTCGCGTCGATCGACGCAAAATCAAATGTACACTTTTTCTATGGTTTGGTTTTTAAATAGTTTCACTATACACGGGCTCAAAGAAGACCTCTTCTGTTCTTCTTTTGCTTGTCCCTGTAGACACGGTAGGCCAACAAGCAAATGTAGCCCAACACGACAAACAGAACGGTATACAGACAGAACTTGAACAACTTCCAAAGGAAGCTGAAAAACCAGCCAACTGCACCCTTCTCGTCATTATACTCCTCCAGGTTTCTCTCCTTGGCTCTTCTCTCGGCCTGTTTGATTCTATGAAGCGATTTTCTGTTTCTGGACGGCCGTTTCTTGGGAATTCTGCGGTGTCTTCTCTTGGCCACGTTTTCTTCACTTCTACTATTCTTCTCTGGCTGTTTGTTCTCCTCCTCGCGTGTCTCTTGCAACTCAAGCTGATCCGACAAAGCATCAATGGACTTGATTGAGTTTCCCTGGGCATCTTTTAGGGCATTGACCCTCACGTTGTACAAGTCTACATTGTGGAACAGCTCCCCTGTCTCGGCACTGATACCGAAGTATGGAGTCTGTGGAATGACGTTGCTACCTAGCTCATCAGAACTGTAGCAGTTTTTCCAGTTTCCGTTCCCAAGAACGTCGAAGTCAAGCTGGAAGTAGCCAGAGCTTCTCAAATAGATCATTCTCATTTTGGATCTACCGTTCTTCACATTGTAGACTCGATGCAGGGGACACCCGCCAATCTGTGTCTTGAATCCATCATCGTGCTTAAGGTATTTTCCCTCTTGACCATCGTTCGGCTGAATCGACACACGTGGGAAAGTTCCAGCCGACTTCGACTGTCTTCTCTTGGCCTGCGAGTTCTTGAAAGTATCTAAAATGATCGCCAGTCCGTGGTAATCGCTCTGCATTCCAAAAAGATCACCCTGGTTCAATGGTTTTGAAGTCAGCCAAAATGCAAGGCCATCTCCAATCAATGAAAGTCTGGTTTGCTCTCCGTGGATGGCAAACTCAACCTCGATCTCGTACGAATCAGAGTCTGACAGTGAGATCGGCAGGTTCGAGAAAATGTAACCAACCGAGTTCGGCACCTCCGAAACCAGTCTGATGTGGTCGGAATCCCTGTCGATCACCATGTTACCACCATTATCGTAGTTGAAAAACGACAATGTCGAAGGATTCACAAACGGTTTCTGGAAGTTCAAGTATTTGATGGGGTGTCTGACAATGTCATTATCTTCAATCAGCTCCTGGACATAGTCGCCCATCGACTCCAACTCACCATCACTCGTTTGTTGGGTTTCGGATACGCTTCCGGTGGAGAAAAAGATCTTGTAGAAAACAAACAGGAAAAACACACCCAGACCAAGCTTTGACTTCGGTCCCAGCCGCGACCACAGACGGGTCGCTCTCGATTTCAGCGACCGCGAGTTGCCGTATCCGTATCCGATGTCCATGGCGGTGAAAAGGGATCAAACAATTGACAAAACACGCAGCACGAAAGCATGCATCAAGCAAGTGCTCGAAATTTTTCTGGGGTTGTGATTTTTTTTTCGTCTTCGAACGTCTGAAATTTTCCGACTTTTCTGGAATTGACGGAGATTTCGCACGTCGATCGACGCATCACACCTAGATAATGCAACAAATTAGGATTCATGTATATATACTGTATACATTCTAATAGTCATAGCTCATGCACGTGGAATGACTATCTTTCAGACTCATGATGCTCAAAATGCTCATATCATCAGCAGGATTGCACAGATTGTCCATCTTGAGCTCAGAATTGTGTATTAAAACTTCGATATTTTCCGACGAAGATGACGACCCTGACGACGATTCTGGTGCCCGTGGCTCGTGCTCCACGGCATCCCGTTTACGGCTCAAGTGATGTTTTGTAACTCCACCAGGGGCTCGAATTCTGCTCTGCGAGGATGGCGGTCCCGTATTCTGACCGAATCCACAGCGGGTGCAATATCCACACTCTCGTTTCTCCGGTGCAGTATCCAGCAACGGCAACCCAATTATGTAATTTGTTTCCGTCTCAAGGTTCTCGATTCCTGAGTTCTCTCTGCTGCGCATCTTGTTGATCTCGACGTGGTCCACTGGAACAGAACAGAGTCCGAGAAGATGGCCTTGAGCCTCCGCAGAATCTATTCTCGTATCCACCGAAAGTGGACCTTCTTCCGTTAGCTTCGAGCACTTCAGAATGTCTTCTCGGAAGTCGAACAAACTGCCTCTGTCCCAGGGGTTCAGCTTGAGATATTTGCACAGAATTTCGAAAACCTCCTTGGATATCGGCAGGATCTTCATCAAAACCCGCGGATCAGCGACAAAAGCTTTGAAAGTAGTGTCCTGGAGCGAAGCTTTCATCCATGGGTTTCTGATTGAGATCAGATTGATCAAAATTATCGCAAGCGACCAGACGTCACCGGCTTCCGTTGGAAACTTCACGTTTTCATGAAGACCTCCAGATGATGCCTGTGTGAGTCTCTCAATATGAATAGAATGGGAATCCTTCGAGTTAAACCCTTGGCAAAAGTTCTGGATTCTCTCCGGGGACATGTAGTAGCTCGATCCGCAGCAGATGTTGGATTCGATGTATTCGTCCTGCAAAGCGAGACCAAAATCGGCCAAAATCAGCTTGGTCCCGTTCTCTGCAACAAGAATGTTCTCGGGCTTCAAATCACAATGGTAGACATGTTTTGAATGACAGTAATTGATGGCATCTATAAGTTGAATGAAAACGGACTTGATCAGAAGGGGATCCTCTTTGTAGCGTTGTTGGTCCACAATCGTAGCAAAGAGATCACCATCTGGATAATAATCCATCACAACAAACAAAGCTGGCTTGCAGTCGTAAACTTTGTACAGAGAGAGAATGTTAGGATGCTTGTGAACCTTCAACTGCAGGCTGATCTCTTTCAGAATCTTGCACCGGACTCCGTACTTCTCTATTAAGTCCAAGCTGAGTAAATTTGCACCCAACGTTCCGTTGTTGCTCATTGCTTGGACCAACAACTCATTTTCCAGTCTTTGTAATCGCTCCTTACTGTTCTTTCCGTTGCTTGTCTGATCCTTCAAAATCACCTTGATTGCATATGTCTTTCCAGTGTAGAGATGTCTTGCGCAGTAAACAACTCCGTATGAGCCAGCACCAATCTTACGTTGGAACTGGTATTTATTGTTGAGTATTATATTAGTTAGGTCTCTCATCTTTGCAAAACAGAAGATAAGACCCTTCTCTTGCTACAATTTGGCAGATTTCTGTGGTTATATACCAACAGAGAATATCAAACGCAATCCCGTGCCCCTCATTAAAACTTCAGCCGTTTGGATACACACAATAAAAAAGCGCACCATCCTTATTGTATGATGCAAATAACGCATGCACACCGGGATAGACCCCCTTCAACTTTGCTCCAAACTTACGCACCTGCAGTGAACTGATCTCTCCACAAAAAAAAAAAATCAGCAGATTTCCTGATGGCACCACCTTAATTTCCCGGGAAAACTCGGGGCAGAATAGAAGGTGCCAAAAGACACGGTCGGAGTTGCACCGGCTGGAAGACAAAAAGGGATATTCGTTTGAGTAGGTACACTACTTGTTTCAGTATCTGTGAGGTCATTAATCATACGCACCCTTTATGATTCACGGCTATATTAGGTCATGGCAGACTCTCCGTGAACTCCCCGCAATCACGTGACTAGACTCACGCAATGCTGCTGATGGATTCACGTGACTTTAAGATCAAGCTCATTTTTTTTTTCTTGTCACTACCCAATGTGGTGTCTGGATAGTCACTTTTTGCTGATTTGCATCCAGAATCTGACACAATGGCCACTCAGACGGACTTCCGAATACAGGACCTCACTGATACCGGCTCACTTATCTTCAAAGATACTGAGAGTTTTCTCAAATCTGCTCTGGTGCCCTTCAAACCAGCACCTGTGGCGAACCCATCGGACGCATCTCGCGTCACAACTCTGGATCGCGACGTGTTGTTCCAGATTGTTGAAATACGAAACATCAAGATACCTGTTCTAACGTACATTGAGGATCTCACAGAGCTGATTGACTTCAATGAAGGATTCTATGACCGACAACACAAGTCACGTGGGCCACGACAGAAGGTGATTAGGTCTGCAGACGTCGAGAGCACAAGCAACGAACAGGGTATCTCCGACGCCGAATCACGCCAAAACCACTCGGATCACAGACTGTATCGCCTGACACTGCAGGACTCGAGTGGCAACCTCTCCTACTCCTTTGAGATCGAGCCGCTTGGCTTTCTGAGGCTCAACTCCAACCTGTATCCCATTGCATTGGGGTCGAAACTACTGGTCAAGAAAGGTTGCACCGTGCTTTTTGGGTCCGTGATGCAGCTGAATCCAAAATCATGCAAATTCTACGGGGGAGAGATTGCCAGTCTTAATCACGAACTTCTTCAAAGAGAGCTTGTCAAGTTCAAAAGGGAGCTCAACTACACGGGATGACTACAAGAGTTTGAGATATTATCACACAATGTGAATTGACTACACGAACAAATGCTAACATCTAATCGTCCAAAAGAAGCTCCCACAACGCCTGTTCGTTGGGGAACTCGTGATGGATTATACTCACCAGATAGTACTCTTCCAGGACGCGTTCGATCAGCTTGTGCGAGTCAGTATTCTTTGGATACAACAGCTGCCACTCTCTCCAGATGCTGAAGGCCTCTTCGCTCCAGGCTTTGAAGGACTCCTCCTCAATGATGGTAGTCTGCACGATCTCTCTGTCAGGGAAAACACCCCATGTGACACAGTTGCTGTTCTGATTCGTCATGTTTGAAGAATAGTATCCCTTGTTGTTCGCCACATAGTAGCTCACACTATGGCTCTTGTCAAGTCTGACCAACAATGACTCCCAGTCCTTCTTCGAGATGAACATCTCAACAAACGCTTTTTGGTAAACGTACCCGTTCTTTGGTCCCCAACCGAAGATCCTGTCGTCCGACTTACAGCAATTCGTGGCTGGTTGCGAAGAAATTGTGAAGTAGTTGAGCTCGTTCAGCCGGATTAGCTCCTCCTGGATCAACGCGGTTTCCGGGTTGAGTCCGAGATCCGACCACGGCAAGCAGTCGATCTTTCTGCTCAAATAGTTAATAAAGATCTTGGAAATGTCCTTTAGAGTTTTTGGATGGCCCCACAACTCATATGCCTTTGCCGAAGGCAGCTTCAACGACGGTCCGTATCCGTCGATCTCTCCGTAGGCCGGGGAACGCGAGTCTCCGAACCTACCGTTCGGGAAATCGTCCCAAGTGGCATCCTTTCCCAGACTTCCCTCTCCAGAAGAAATAGAGACGATCGTCTTGATCTGAGAAGACGAACTTCTGCGCCGGCCGTGGCCCGCAGTATCCTTAGGAGCGTCCACAATGATCTGGTTGTGAGCCTGACGGAACCGTCTTGCATAGGCAGCCCGTTTGGCAGTCGTGGTGGTCTCGTCAATGTCATCGTCCGAGATGCTGTCCTCCTGCTCTTGCTCCTTTTCTTGTTTTTCGAGAACCTTTGAAAGAACGTCCGAGTTGTTGATGATCTGGGCAATCGACTTCTCCAGATTCAGCGTGTAGAAATGGAATCCTCTCACCCTGTGCTGTGTCTTTTGGTAGATCTCCGAAATCATCTCGGACAACAACGAGACACCGATCTGCTTCACCTTGTCGTCATCGTACTTGATCTCCTCCGGGAAACGGTCCAGAACAGACTGTGGAATCGACGCATGAGACAGTTTCGAAGCCCGCTGGAAAATAGTATATCCATTGATCGGCATCAATCCGGGTAAGATCAAAAGATCTTTGTTGGTGATTGCCTCCTGACTTCTGACCAGCTGCTCATACTCCACAAATTTGTCTGTGTCGTAAAACAGCTGCGTCACCAAAAAATCTGCACCGGCGTTGACTTTTTCCACCAGATACGGAATGTCCTTCAATGGATCTTGCTCGCTGTCATCCGATCCCTCCACATGGCCTTCTGGATATCCGGCCACTCCGACGCAGAAGTAATCACCGTGCACCTTGCGAATGTACTTCACGAGATCAACGGCATAGTTAAACTCGCCGGAATCATCTCTCTCGACGCCTTCTCTTGGAGGGTCTCCTCTCAGTGCAAGGATGTTCCTGATTCCGTACGCCTTGGCCTGCTCAAGAGCGTCATCGATGAGCTTCTTCGAGCTGTTGGTACAGGTAAGATGCATGCAAGTGGTGAGTCCCAGCTCCTTCTGGCACGTGGCCGCCAGTTCCAGCGTCTTCTGAGCAGTGGAACCTCCCGCACCCCACGTAACTGTCACAAAAAGCGGACCCAGCAGAGACATTCTGCTCAATCTCGCATACAGATTGCGCAATCCGTTCTCGGTCTTTGGCGGAAAGAACTCGAGCGAGAAGAAAGGCTCATTTTCGCCCAGAGACTTGACTTTCTCTGTCAACTTGATCGACATTGTGGGTCCTTACAATTTTGCCACTTTGGAATCGGTGATTTCGCTGTGATTCTGAGTCCAGTATTTGGAGAAGTTGTCGATGGAGTCATTTTGTTCGTCTTTTGGTGCGACCGGTGAAATATTTTCTGTCTAAGTCGATCGACGCGATCGACGCAAGCGACAAAAACACGAAGAAAATAAAGCGTCTGAAAGCAATTCCGAGGTCCTGTACTCCTTCTTTGTTGTCCCAAATGTCGTCAAGATGTCCGAGTCACTCTTTGTGGATGAGGAATCCGAGACTGAGCTTGCTGCTCAAACAGAACTGACCGAGTTATTAAAGAAAGAGAACGAGAATGACGACAAGATCAAACAAGATAGACCCCTTCCCCACATGACTGACAAACAGATCGAGATCAATCTGACTCTGAGTCTCAACTATCAACATCAGATTGTCCAAGAGCTACTTGCGGAGGATGGATTGGTTATCATGGGCCGGGGTCTTGCTTTAGATGCCATTGTGTCAAATCTACTCCATATCATGAGTCTGTCGGTCATCCAGGACAAAAAATCGCTAGTTCTTCTCGTGAACGCCACCGAGTTCGAGAACTACAAGATTGGTGAACAATTACGCGAGCTATCATGGCTTGATTCGGATGACCAAAATTCCACTTTCCTTTCTATCAGTGGCGACCCAACGACACTCGATAAACGTAGAAAGCTTTACGAGAGAGGAGGCATTCTCTCTGTCACCAATCGTATACTAGTGACCGATCTGCTTGGAGAGATTATCGACGCCAACAAAATCACTGGAATGGTCATTTTGCATGCTGAAAAGATCAAAGAATACTCCAGCGAACGCTTTGTGATCAATTTGTATCGACGCAAGAACAAATGGGGATTCATCAAAGCGTTCTCCGATGAGCCTGAGAGTTTGGCCATCGGATTCCAGCCTCTCTATACAAAGTTGAAGTATCTTAGACTAGAAAGAGCAATGCTTTGGCCTCGATTTCACGTGGATGTGACCAACTCTCTCCGATCCACCAAAACAGACAGCAAAGTCACCGAAGTCAACGTTCAACTCTCCAGCTACATGCTCAAAATTCAAACGGGACTCATGGCATGTATTGAGGCATGTATAGGAGAACTCCGAAGACACAATCCAGAGCTGTCGACAGAATATTGGTCGATGGAAAACGCACTTGATGAGAATTTCGTTAGATCCATTAGAGCGACATTGGATCCTTCGTGGCATCGTGTCTCCTATACCAGCAAACAGATCATATATGAACTTGGCAACTTGAAAACGTTGCTTTCTCATCTATTTTCTGTGGACTCTGTGCAGTTTTATCAAGAACTGGCTAGCATTGTTGAGGCAAATAAACCCTCAATTACGAACAAAAACAAATCCATGGCCCCATGGTTACTTTTAGATGAGGCGATGACTGTGATATCGTGTGCCAAAGCTAGGGTGTTTGATCGGATCAAAGATTCTGACTCTGATGAAGACACTGAAGCGACCTATTTACTTGAAGAGCTCCCCAAATGGGAACAGCTTGCTAACATATTGGACGAAATCAATGAAGACAAACAACTTATAAACAGCTCCGAAGACGGCCCGATACTGATCATGTGCTCCTCCATGCATGTCTGCAGTCAGCTTCGAACATTTTTGATCACTTATAAAGAGTATAAGCACGGAAATAGAAAGAGTTTCAGTGCAAGGAAAATGATGGTTAGACTTCTCAGACAACACCTGAATTGGAAGAAAGAAGCTGGAAATAGAGCACTGAAAATTCAGAAGGAACTGAGCAAAGCCCCAAGCCTCGGCGAGAAACCGTCTGATTCCATTTCAAAGGGTGAAGAGTTGACTATTTCTAAAACATTCGTTAGAGGAAGAGTTCCAGCAACAAAGAGAAGGAGAATGCGCGGAGGCTCCACCATGGTTTCATACAATAAAATGTTGAACAAGACCGACAACGGAGGTAATGACGAAATTGATGAAAACCTTGTTCATTTATTAGAGGAAGAAGTGGCTGATGACAGCGATGGGGATAAAGATAATAACGAGAACGAAGATGACGAGGTAGAAGAGGATACATTTGAATCGTTTTTGCAAGGGATCGAGCACACTCCAGAAGTGGAGGAGACTGGCAGCAGTAAGCAGAGCTTCGGGTTGATGTACCAATACGTGGACCGTTCAGACCAGATCATTATCGAGAAATATGACAGCAAGTCCAACGATCTTATGCTCGAAGAGATCATGCCTTCTTACATCATTCTCTATGAGCCAAACTTATCTTTCATCAGAAAAGTGGAGATTTACCAATCAATGCGCCACACAAAGCCTGCAAAATGTTTTTTCATGTACTATGGAAGCTCTATTGAGGAACAGCTTTATCTCAACTCGATAAAGCAGGAAAAAGACGCATTCACAAGGCTTATTAGGGAGAAGTCGACTCTTCCAAAGACATTCATTACCGACGAGGAGGAGGCTGCTAAATTCCTGACCGAAACACCGGCAACCAATACGAGAATTGCTGGAGGAAACCCCTTGCAAGTGAAGAACAAAGTCATTGTGGATGTGAGAGAATTTCGCTCCCAGTTACCCTTTCTTTGCCATTTGGCAGCTTTGGATGTGATTCCCTGTATGCTCACGGTTGGTGATTACATTCTTTCTCCCAAAGTTTGCATAGAAAGGAAATCCATACCTGACTTGATAGGCTCTTTAAAAAGTGGAAGACTGTATCAACAATGTGAGCAGATGTTCAGGTATTACGAGCTTCCTACCCTGTTGATCGAATTCGAAGAAGGAAAATCATTCTCCTTAGAACCGTTCGCAACCTATAGGGATGGAAGACCAAACGCAGGAGGAACAAATTCGGCTTCAGCAACTACCGGGTTCCAACAGGATTTGCAGCTAAAACTCATGATGCTTTTGCTTTCTTTCCCTACTTTGAAAATCATTTGGTCAAGCTCACCGTTTGAGACAGCTAAGGTGTTCAGAGAGCTAAAAATGAACCAGGATGAGCCAGACGTCAACAAGTCAATTAACGCTGGTGTCAATCCTTTGTTCGACAAAGATACTTACTTCAACGACACTGCAATTGATATGATTCAAAACATCCCTGGAATCAGCTCTGTCAATTGTCATCTGATCATCAACAAGGTGAAAAACATAAAGGAGCTGAGTAAGCTTCCTGAGAAAGAGCTTGCGAAACTGGTTGGAAATGAAGCAGCAGCCAAGATTGTCGGCTTTTTCAGGCGTAACATATGAGGTTTACGTTTATGTCTAATACAACGATCAATTAAAGATAATCAACATAAAGTAACATACAAATTTTCATTTCGACAAATTTTTCAATCTGACAGCCAATTTGGTAGACTCTACTGCTTGAATTGATATTTCTGGTGGAAGAGTAGGTGTCATCAGAGCACCCAAGATCGACTCATCTGCAGGAAATATCTTAGGCGTCAAGTTCAATTGTGCCAGTTCCTCTTTGGTAGATTCTTTTGAAACTGCGTAATCGAGCGCTTTTTCAAGCAAAGAGTTCACAAGCTCCAGGCATTTGCCTGAGATATGAACATAAATGATCTTGTTCTCATAATTAGTTTTGGCATAGATGGCCGCAAAGATGAAAGCCAGCTTCAGAAGACCACATCCCACAAACTCTGGGGAGACCAAGAAATTGAGCGCCAAATTTCTGTTGAATTGACTGTCCTCCAGTAGCTCTGTAAGAATCAAACAACTCAACAAAGACTGCAGACAGCTTGGCAGTTTATCGTTGAAAGGTTCTATGCCTTCATGCAGCATGTCAAGAGGAACAACTGAGATGAGATAACCAAAAACTTTGGCGAGAAACTGGCCTTCCCTGAGATCTTCTGTATTCAAATAGAGCCTCTCCAGGTAGACGACCTCTGCATCCTTTTCGTCACCAATTAAGACGGCACCCAAGAGATTCTTGTTAGCGTTGGATCCACACAACAGTTTCGAAATAACGTCTATCGAGTGCAGCAGATACTTTCCAAGAGTTGGGTCATATTTCGGAATATAGAGGCCGGCATTCTTTTCCTCCTCTTCCAGTTCAATTCCGAAAGAAAGACACAGTGTCAGTATCAAAAATGCCTCTTTTGTGCTCCTGAGCTCAACAGCGTGGGCGATGTTTGTCAGAGTCATCAATGTATCCTTCATCAAACACAACTTCTTTCTAGACAAGAGAAAAGCTTCAGGTTTTGTTGCGAGGGTATAAATTAGAGCGTTGAGATAATCAAGGAATCCATGATGGGAGGCCAAAACGTTGTTGTTGAACACGGTTTCGTTATCGTTAACAAACGACAAGTTACGCAAAATCATGGATATGGTGTTGAGTTCTTCCACAAGCATCAGCTGTCTGTTTTGATAAGTGTTTGCGTGGACATTTGTGGTGAAGTCTTCAGCCTCCATTTTGCAAGCGTGTAGCAAACCCAAATAAGACGGAAGAGAGAACGATTCAACCATTTGGTAGTCACTCGACTCGGATGAGAGTGGCGTGTAAGGCATTTCAGTGTCTTCCTTGCTGTCATCATCAAAAATCTCAGTGTCATCGATCTCTATGTTGTCGTCATCTTCCACAACATCGTCAACAGCTTTCGAAGTGAAGGAATCCACGGTGATGACCTTGTCGTCTGAGACGACGGCAAGCTCAGATTTGTATTTTTCGAAAACATCATCGATTCTAGATCTCTTGACATCTGATGGTCTAGCTTCCAACTTGTCTTCTTCAGGGTTTCGTGTGTAGTTTTCTGACACTAGCATATCGAGTATGTTTACCGAGAGCTGGCAAAGAGAGTCCAACATGTTCATGCACTCACTCAGTGGTATCGTTAGATTAGGATCTGTCGAAACAATCAGCAAGATATTGAGAGCCACATTGATCTCCGCATCAATGTTCGATGCCAACGAGAGTGACAGTGCATTTATATCGATTTTTCCCAGCTCCGGAACATAAAGGAAAACCGGTTTCAAATGGTCTAATTGTTCTCCGTACGCGTTCAAAGCCTTTAAATCAACTCCACCTGTCTTCTCAACCAGTTTGTGGTGAGGAACATAGTTTCTCAAATAATCAGGAGTGAAAGGCTTGATTGGTTGTCTCTGCTGCTGCTGCTGCTGCTGTTGCTGCGGCTGTTGCTGTTGCTGTTGCTGTTGGGCTTCTTGAGACTGCGGCTGTTGCTGAGAAGGTGGGGGTGCGTGTTGGTGTATTTGAACAGGAATTTGTGGATTAGGCAAGCCTGGAGTACCTCTGGGAGCGGACATGTCCGCTGGCGAAGTAATTGCACTCGGAACAGTCCCATGGCCACTACTGGAGGAATCCATATTCTGCTGAGAAATTCCCTGAGGAGTTTGAAACGAAGCTGTCGGCGTCTTCATTGATTGTTGGAAGCTTTGAGTTGGAGATGCAGCCGATGGCTGATTAACCGGAGTATGCTGAAACTGATTTGGGGTAGGCATAGGACTGCCTTGTGGTCCAGACAAAGATGGTTGTTTCTGCGTCTGTTGCTGTTGCATCATTTGGCTCTCCAGTTGTTGTTTCCTGGCAGAGAGCTCCTTCATACCTTCCGCAGTGTTGGCATACAATTCAAATGGAAGCAAATTTTTGTGGTACATTTGAACGAATTCTCTGAGCAGTTGGTGGTTGTCTGGAGGGATTCCAAATTTGCTGGCCACAGCTAGTATCTTTTTCGACTTCAGTACATGGTTGAAACCTCCGAACTTTGACATGACTGCATAGATCAAAAACAGGTTCATTTTCTTGTCTCCAATGACTGGGTATCTATCAGCCAAAGGAGTACCATTTCTGCTCATGAAGTCTTCCAGTAATCTGATGAAGCTGTACTGCTGCTGAAGCTGTGCCTGTAGCTGTCTTTGTGGGACTTGCGGTGGCTGTTGTGGTTGCTGTTGCTGTTGCTGTTGCTGTTGTGGTGGTGGTTGGGAATGGATCGATTGCGGCTGCTGTTGTTGTATTTGAGGAAACTGTTGGTCCGGGAATTGCATGTTTGAGCCTCCTGAGTTTTGAGAAACAGTGTTGGCTTGTGGGGTGCTTCTTGAAACATTATTTGGATTCTGGGACTGTTGTTTTCCTTGCATCTGCTGTTGGTAAAGTTGTTGTCTTTGCATTTGCTGCTGCTGCTGCTGCTGTTGTTGTTGTTGTTGCTGTTGTTGATGCTGTTGTTGTTGGCGGAAAATATGCTGCTGCTGCTGCATAAGGTGTTCCTGATAGCTCTGGTCAATAACGGGAGGGTTGAACTGGTTGACCTGCGGCGGTGCCTGATTCGGTGGCGGCTTTGAGCCCTTCAAGTCGGAATCAGATAGACCAACATTGGGCTGGCGAGGTGTGACGGCATTAGAGTACGGACTTTGTACAACTGAAGCTGGTGATTGTTGTTGCATCTGCTGTCTTTTGAGTTGTTCCATTATCGTAGAAGGATTAGGGGCATTGCTGCTGGCCGTCGAAGTCGGACCTTCAAAAACCTGCGAAGAGAACGACTCAAAATTTTGTTGTCGTTGTGGTGGTTGCTGCGGTTGCTGTGGTTGCTGCTGCTGCTGCCGTTGTTGTTGTTGTTGTTGCTGCTGCTGCTGCTGTGGTGTTGGCGATTGTGATGTTGATTGGTCAAACCCGGTACCAAAGAAATCATCAGTACCAGTGGGACCATTGTGGAACATGTCCATGGAAGGATTCCGACTCTGCTGCTGCTGAAGATCCAGGTTGTGAGATTGCATTTCCTGTCCCGATACAGAGTCCGGAAACGTGAGAAATGCCATGTCATCATCGTTAGAACCGGGGCCCAGATGCTCATTAAGCCAATATTGGTCGTTGCTCATGGTGCGTGCAGAAATTTCACTTTCAATTCGCACAAGTCTGCTCCCAGTAAGCCAATTACGACGCAGGAGAAAAGATGCGTTTTCCGGCACTTGTCAAGACCTGATTTGAGCGTGTTTTCGTGCCCTCGCTAGTCTTGTTTGGTTTTATTCTATATATTATTTTACACCTTACAAACTTCGCGAGGCTTGAAAGAAATATACTTCATTAGAAACGGCCGGGTAACACAACAGCTAGTTTTTATAGATGCATCTGACTGTCATCAAGGTCAATTAATCCCAACTCACCATACACAATCACCAAAACTGATACCACCGCTTCTGGCGCAACTCCTTCTGCAGGTTTCTATAGTACTCGTACTCGTCCCAACATGATCTGTCCCCGAAGTTGCATCCCGCCATGTTCACCAGAAAGTCTCTGTCCTGCGCGTTGTAGAAGAACTGCGGATCATCCTTCTGGTCTGCACATGCTCCCGGTGGAAAGCTGTTGATCGCACGAAGTGGCACAAACCCGACACGCTCTCTGATCCATGCCTGGGTCCGATAGAGCGTCTCCAAACAATCCTGTTCCTTGTGTTCCCAAACCATGTGCATTTGCTCGTATTGCACGGGATCCCACCACAGGTCCAATAGCATATCAGTCCAGGCTGAACGTCTAAGCAGGAACGAGCCGAGATTGAAGCCACCGCAGTCCTGGGCTAGAATCATGTCGACTGGCGAGTTTTCAGTGTCCACATAAGGCAAGTCCGTGGGTAAATTGAGCGGATTCAGGTAGTTCAAACTTCTGTAAGTCTTTGTTTCGAGGTTTTTCAACAAGTATTCTTCCAGCGATATCTGGGGCTCCATGATGAAAGTATGCAGATCCAACCACCAGAACCATTCTGCCGTTGGGTATTGTCTCATTGTTTGTTTGAGAATGTCTGCCTTCTCCCAGCCTTCTCGCCATTCGTGACTGTATCTGCGTTTGAGCGAGGTGTCTTTGATTGTGAGCACGTAGCCGTGTCTGTTGGCATATTCTCGCTTGTTGGAGATGGAGGACCGCTCAACCGACCATTCCTGTGGCGTTTTCCACCGCTGAACCCCACCTCCTTCGTTCGCCGCAAGAATGATCACGATCTTCGGGTCACGCGAGTGGAAATGTGGAACAAACGGAGCCATGGTGAACATCGACAGAAAAACGAGAGTCACCAGCGCAGTGATCAACTTTTTGTGTCTCAGAACAAAAGCCTTCAAATTCAATGTAAATATGGCAGCGATCCAAGACGGACGTCTGCTCGACGGTTTGAGCGTCTTGGAGTAGGGCAGCTCGTCCTCTCTTTCGCCCTCGCCATAACTCGTTTTCGATCGACTCGACATGGCGAGATCCAGAGATCAGAGTGTGCAACTATTCAATTAGAAGATTCGGGCAACAAGGCACCTATTAGACGCCGCAAGTCCGCTAAATATCGTATCAAAAGAGCAAAACCAAGCGTTGTACATAGATCGAAACATGTTTGTTATTGTTGTCTGATCAATTTAGTCGAGAAATAATTATAGAAAAAAAAAAACCTGCGACGCGTCGATCGACGCAAGAGAGTTAAATATAAGTCTAATTAACTCTGCGGTGAAGGCCAGTCGAATTGTTCAA
Organism: Ogataea zsoltii; assembly: GCA_003709205.3. Taxonomy (NCBI): domain Eukaryota; kingdom Fungi; phylum Ascomycota; class Pichiomycetes; order Pichiales; family Pichiaceae; genus Ogataea; species Ogataea zsoltii. Next base: position 173,246 of record PPKH03000020.1, read on the forward strand.
AAAGAACATTTAGTTGCCAGAGTATGCTAGCCCGACTTTCTTGTTTGCCCAGAACCGTTCAACAGTCCCTGCAACAATTCGTCGATCTCTCCATTTTCGAACAGAAGACCAGTAGTTCCGTCCAACAGCCCCATGTTCACGTTAGGCGACTCGTCCTTTTCTGAGCTAGACGTCCCAGATCCGTGTCTACCCTGCGAAGCACCGATCGGCGCTGCCGACGCAAATCCCAGAATATTGAACTCATCAAAAAGCTCCATCTCCTTGAGAGCTTTCACTTCGCTGATGTCTGTTGGGTCACTGATCAGCCCAAGCCAATCAAACTCTGTTCCCGCAGACGGCTGCATGTCTGTTTTCGAGGTGTTTGCCGAGCTCAACTTCTCATCAGCAACTTCACCTTTGTGCTGCACGCGTTCTTGCTCTCCCTCCTTTCGCTGCTCTTTAGCTGGACTGTTGTACCAGTTCAGCGGCTCTCTTTCGCTCGGAATGAAGTTGGAAAAGTTCCGTGTATACATCTGGTAAGGTTTGAAATTTTGCAACAGCTTCTGACTCTCAAGCACTTGCTCTTGCTCCGAGCAAAAGAGCTTCGACTCGATGCTGCTCTTGAGGCTCTGCTGCATCCGGCCGATCAACAGCGACTGCAAATCGTTTTTTCCCCTTCGTGCAATTGTAGCTGAGTCCTCGGGACTCAAAACCGCAGAGAGAAGACGCAGACGCTTTTCTTCGTTCGTGCAGAACTGGTTCACCGCATAGTCCACCATTTCGCCGTATGTGCAGCGGTAGCTAAACAACTTAATATACCGTCTGTTTGTGTGCATACACCGCTTGGCCGTGTTGGCAATGTTTGGCGCACTGTTCGATGTCTGCAACAGCATGGTGAACGAACTGGAGAGCAAAAATTGCAGGTATCCGATCGGACACGATTTGATGTAAGTCTCGTCAGCAAACATGATCTCGCAGATTTTGGTGATCATGTAGGCACAATGGAACACCAGGCCCCACGACGAGTCCACAGAGTGCTGCTCCTCGTTGGCAGAATAGACGACACGTGACCGTTTCAGAAGATTGATTCGGTGAATTGTCATCAGCATCAGATAATAGTACAGAGTCATGAACGCACTGTGTTGGTTTTGAGTGGCCGGGTCGTCAATCTTAAACTTCAGATCATGCGGCAAACGGTCGAACCACTGGGTGATTAGCCTGTCGCCGTGGCTGACATCAGTAAGGATGGTCACCTTGTCTCTGCCTTTCCAGCTTTGGCGACACGATATCTCAATCAATTCAGCCACGTGAATGAAGTTTCGCACATATTCATATGTCTTTTGGGGCTCCTCATCATCTTGAAACGTCTTGGGAGTAACCATTGTCACGTTAAAGTCGTTTTTATTGATCAGACATGGCCCGCCCTGCCAGAACGACAGCATCCGGTCCTTGATGAACAGATACCACCAGATCCGACGATACATGTTGCGTTCGTACGGGGGCAGTGAGGGGTTTTCCTTGTAGATCGAGTAACCCTGGGCGATCTGGATCGCAAGTTTTGTCCAATATGTCGAGTTCTGGTAGTTGGGGATCGGGATCAGGTCCGGCAAAAACGAAAACAAAACCACTGCCTGGATCAGTGGGATCGGGTCGTACTCCACAGATGCATCGTACAGTGCCTTGGCCCTTTTGAACAGGACCTTGGTGATCTTGAGCTGGCACTCCTGTTGACTATCGCCGCTACCAGGCTCCACGTGCACCGCAGACCCCACCGCAAGCACTGCTTGGAGCAGCAGAATCGACGGGGGATTTTTGAGATCCGCATAATCGCGGTAGAACCGAGCTCGTTCGATCAGACGGTGATCGCCGTTGATCTTGTTGAAGTAAGTATCCACGTACTTCCAGCAAAGATTAGGGCTCGGCAGATCAAAACAGCCCATTTGGCTCAAATTCTGGAGGTCAAAGTCGTCCACAATCACCTCCTTTCCCATGACACCCTTGTAGAGCCGCGACATTGCCTCGTTGACCGACGGATAGTAAATGAAGTTGGTCATGTAGTATTCGGGCCTAATACGGGCCTTCAAAAAATTCTTGGGAGGCAACTTGATTGCATGCAATTGTTCATTTTGCTGTGCAAAGTACACAATTGAGTCCGTCTTCTTGCGTCTCTTGTGGTAGTAGCACTCCGCGTCCAGGTTGATCTCCTTGCAATTGGTACAAGGCGAGCCGGCAGTGGCGATGTCGCACTTAATCTTACGTCGGTGGCATATTTGGCACGCATTTCCCAGTCTTCGTTTGGCAGTGGAGGACTCAGTTGTCGACAACTCGCCCTCGTTGTTGGGCTGCGAAATGTTCATTGCCTAAGGGAGAGGGAGTCAACAGCAGCAAAATCAATGGGATAATTTAACCCGCATTCGTATTTTTTTTTTATCTGTTACTTGACTTTTCGCATTTTTTTTCAAAATGACGCACATACAAAACTCTTACATAGATAGCCGTTTCTGATATAAGGGAAAATTAGAGACCGAAACCAAACCACAACCATAGACTGGAGCCCGGCAAAAATCACACACCTTTCGAGTTCAATTCTCCCCTTTTGAACATGTACAACACTCCGAACCACACGATTTAGCCACTATACAAAACCTGCCGTAGCATTCAAATGTCGTACGTCTTCCGGAACGAAGAAACGTTCATACCCGGCTTGATCTTGTCGATAAGATCGCGTCGATCCATCGCAAGAAACGCCCGCTTCAGCGTCTCTATCAGACTCGTCGACTGATGACCTTCGTTTGAAGTAGTCCCATTTTCGCCCTCCACCTCGTGCATACTCAGCCCCGTCAAAAGATGCTCCACAGCGTCTCGATACATCCCCATGTTGATGAATGAGACTCCGAGATTGTACCGGGCACGAACAAAGTTCGGATTTAGCTGCAGCGCGCGTGAGTACGCCTCAATTGCCTGCTCCGGCTTGTTCGAGTTAGCGAGCGACGCTCCCAGCCGGTTCCATGCGAGCGCATCGGTCGGATCGTGAGTGATGGCCGCCTGGAAACAGTCCATCGTCTTATCATACTCCTCCATCGAGTAGAAGAGCACACCAAGTCCCGTTTGGACTTCGGCGTCCATGTTTGCGCCGTCCGGAGAAAGCTGTGCAGCCTTGATGAACAGTTCTGTGACCCGCTTGTTGAGCGAAAACCTATCGTCTGCTTGGATCTCCGGGTTTGCCTGTCTGGCCCGCTCAGCAACCTCAGGATATTTTGTCTCGATCCACCGCTCCAAAGTTGCAAAAGCAGCGTTGTCGTATCCCTCGTTGATGTACGAGATTGCTAACGTCATCAGAGCCACTGTGTTTTGCGGAGAAAGCTCCAGACACTTCTCCAAAGCGGCAATCCCAGCCAACTCCTTCTCATTCTGCGTCTGAACCTGTCCAAGCCGCAACCAAGCATCCACGTGGCCTGGCATCTGCTCCACAGCAGCCTCAAATGCAAGAGCGGCCTCGCTTAGCTTCGCACCACTCTCCATCAACTTGATCCCAATCTCGTAAGCATCGGGGTTGTTTTTGAACTGGTTGTTCTGCTCAAACTTGTACTCTCCGTAGTTCATTCTTGTCTGCGCATACTTCTCGAAATCCTTCTCCCATTGTGCCTGGAACTCGTCGTTGCTCAGCATATTGTCCGCATACGTGTCCTGAATTTTGTCCCAAACCTGATCAAACGCACCCTCTTGGCTATCCAGCTTTGTCTCTGCGCTTTCCCTCGCAGCAACCTCTTCCATCTCCTTGAACGACTCCTCCCAATCCACTGTAGAAAGAGAATCCGTCTGTGTAGACTGCTGGAAGCTTTGGTGAGAGCCTTGCATGTTCATACCCATCCGTCCCATTAGCATCCCGCCGCTCATGGGACCCATCATCCGAGGCATTGCCCGCATCGTCTGGGGTTGTGGCTGGGTATGCACCGCCACCTGTGGCGCATGTGCCGGGGACTGCGACTGCTGGCCCACAAATTCGCTAGACCACCCAGATTGACTCGATTGGGAAAAAGTCTGCCCCGCAGACTGTGGTGCCATCGACTGGGCCTGGGGAACTTGAAGTTGCGGCCCAACGGCATGAGGACCCACGGCGTGCGGCCCACCAATCACATTCAGCTCCTCAGCCATCGGGCGGAAATCAAAAGCCGTTTGTTTCGGATCCATGAACCGTTGCATATGCATCCGATCTTGCTCGTTCATCATCATCTGCTCCCGAAGTTGCCCGCGTTGGGTCCCGGACTCTGCAACTCCGTTGCGCACACTCTGCTCAAGTGTTGTGTCATGCTGTGTCTGTTTGCTGAACTGGGCCAGAGGGTTTGCACCCGCTGCACACTCCGATCCTCCACCTATAAATGACATTTTCCTGGTTACAGCACAATAACGATGCCAAAGGCTGGTAGGTGAATCATCCTTATATATTGAATATTTCAGTAGTCTCTGCGCCGGCTAAAGTTTCCGAAAGCGACCGCGGGGAATCCCGACGCGTCGATCGACGCACGTAGTCACGGAAAAAAAAAAGTTAGCTAGTTCACCATGAGTTTTTATTTTCCAGCATGCAAATGCTGCTGCTACCAACCGCTATTGAATAGCTTTATCGATTGTCGTGATAAATTATATATAGCCTCACTGAAAGTCCTGGTTTCCGCGTCCTGACTCCTTCCTTTAAGCGAAAACTGAGTTAAAAGCCGGCCCCTGAAGATCTTGCGTGTCCTGCAGCGTCAATCTCGCATAGTTGAGGATGTTTCGCACCAGCAATGCCTGGTGATTCGAGTCCTTTCGAATCGATCTCAGCACGTATGAACAACGCGCAGCCTGTGGCCATTTGATGCGCACTGCGTCTAACAAGTCGATGGTAGCATCCACACACTCGCGCGCAATCTTGGCAATATTGGGGTTCCGGTTCGACACCTGGGTCAGCATTGTCAAACATGCGTAATACAATGGCTGGATAGGGTTAGCAGTCAGCTGGTCAAGCTGCTCGGTTTCCCTTGCCCTTGTCACAATGAAAATGATGATGTAGGACGCCTGAAGGGACACAACCCATGCAGGATACAGCCCCGTCTTGGTCGGCTCGACGGATTTGATCACCATGCTCTGGTCGTGGTCATTGAGTCCCGAGCTGATGCTTTTTGGAATCGGCACTCTTCTCATCACGTTGAACCAATGGAGAACCAGGATGTTCGTGTAGTAGAGCAGCGACAAAAACAGGTTTCGGGGAGTGTGTGTCTTCTTGTCCTTCAGCACCAACTGCAGCTCTCGGGGCAATCCCGCAAGCCATGAGGTTAAAAGCTGGTCGCATTGGTCGATGATCGAGTAAAAGGCCAGATTTTTCTGCATTAGCGAGTGCAAGAGCCTTTGCTGTCGGATTGTGACCTCCATGAGCTGGCACAACTTGGCCAAGTGTATGAAATACAGCCCCATCAACACGTCGCTGCCATCTCCGAAATCGTGCTCGCTGATGATCGGCACGTTACAACCTGCCAGATCAAATGCAAACGCATTGTTCTCCAAAAACGACACCGTGCGGTCCTTCACGTACAGATACCACCACAACCGCTTGTACTGTTTGATCTCATACGGCGATAAACTCTGCGATTCGCTCTGATCCTTGTCCATAAAGAAACTGCGAGCAGTCACGATCGCAGTCTTTAGCCAAGCATTTATTTCTAGACCATTTGAATGCGCCAAAGGAATGTACTGCGAGAGAATAATGATTGACTGGACCAGCGCGATCGGATCAAACTCCACACCCATTTCAAAAAGCGTCTTAGCACGGCGGAAAAGAACCCTTGTGATCTCCTTGTGCTGGTATTTCTGCTGCTCCGACCACTGGTCCTGCGAAATGTCTCTGTATCCGACGCTAATGATACATTGCAAGAGCAGCAATGACGGTGGATTCTTCAGGTCCTTGTAAGTCGCCATAAAGTGGTCCTTATCCACGATCGGATTGAGCACGTGGAACTTGGTGAAGTAAGTGTTAATGTACTCCCAGCACGACTCCGACGATGGAAGATTGAAACACCCGTACAACTGCATCACCTTCAAATCGCTCTCGTCCAGAGTCAACTTCAAACCGGGCTCTTCTTCATAGTAATTTTCGTGAAACTTCGACAGAATCTGTCGTGTGCCGTCCGCGTATGAGTTAACCACGCTTGTTGAAGCCCTGGAGGGGTTGACCCCGCCGCCCCATCGACAACCCCGTAGACCGGGGTCTCGCGGATTCTGTAGAACTGTTTTCGGGTTCAAAATGACCGCATTGAGGTTCGAAAACGAGTTCTGCGGATCTTTGGAACAGAACGGCGCCTCCGAGCTGTCATGTGGCGTCCCAATGGGTACGGATCCAGCTAAAGAGCAAACAATTCCGCTCGCTTCGCACCGTAAACAAGTCTTCTTGCCCTCAGGCACGGTACAAGTGGTTCCAGCCAGCTGGCAATCCTGACACTGCATGAACAATGATGGTATTTGGGAGGTTGAAGAAGACGGATGTGCTTTATTAACTTCAAGATGAGGCATTGAAATTGCTGGTTCACCATGAGAGTGCCCGGACTTTTCAAGTCAGGGCAGAAAAAAAGCGTTGGAGAAACTCGCGGCGTCGCGTCGATCGACCTCATTCGTCCGTCGATGCGACGTTTCGCTGGCGGAGCGCGAAAGTCTCGCCGGACTCTGCCGGCTCGGCAGGCTCAACGGGCTCGATATGCTCAACAGGCTCGATATGATCTTCGGCTTCAGCTTCGGTTTCGTGTTCAGCTTCGGTGCCACCGATCTCCAGACCTCTTTGCTGCTCTTCGAACCAGTACCACACCGGGCGGAGAGGCGACTCGCAGCCGTGCAACTTCGGATAACTGTCGTTCAAGAAGAGAAAGGTGTGACCAAGAATGATGCCCACAAAGCCCGTTTTTAGCCCACCCAAAAGCGTGTTCCGAAGAGGCCCACTCACATCCCATATTCCTATCCGCGAAATCAGAAACATCACGAACGGGAGATAAACCGCCTCAAACTCCACCAAACCCATTATCCGCAGCCGCACGTCCGGATTGCGCCGAGACCAGATGTAAAGTAGCGTATCGTTCAGATAGAGTCCAAAAACGTAGAGCCGACAGATGTACCGGTTATACAGCAGAAGGCTCGCGCACAGCAGGCCCAGACACCACACGTAATCGCGAGTGCGGGAGAACGACAGCTCCAGCGACTTGGAGTACCGCACAATTACATACAGCGACAAGACGAGATCCCACGAGAACTCACCAAAGTAAAGCAACGATGTAATCAGTTTCCAATATTGCCTGTTCTGGAACACCGCCTCCTCGGAGTAGTAACAGTCTTCGCCCTTAATATAGCCCGTGAGAACGAGCAGCGACGTGGTGACAATTCCAACTGCAAACGTTCTTGTCACGGGCGGAATCTCCATCAGCCACTCAAAAGGTACGCGTTCCATTGCAAATTAAACAATTTGTTGAGCTAAAGTGAACAAGAAAATGTTAGATCGGCTTTTTTTTTTCTCCAATTTCTGTATTTTTGCTGATGTTTTTCTAGATGTTTTTCCCCGTAACTTTTTGTTGATGGCAAATAAATTACCCTTTGACGTGTATTTCCATCAAAAATTACCCGTTTCACGTCTATTTTGTTTGCAAAACGCCGCCTCTCACCGCAATGGACATATCTCTGCTCAAAATCTCAGACGAACCGCACTGGAACGCCGACTACGAGACTCTTCTGAAGGGTCCGTTTGATTATCTGTCCACACAGACTCACGGCAAGAACCTGCGGACGCTGCTGATCCAGACGTTCAATCTTGTTTTCAATGTGCCCGAGCACAGCCTGGCGAAGCTCGAGTCTGTGATCGACATTCTCCATCTGTCGTCGCTGGTGATCGACGACATCGAGGACAGCTCGAAGCTCAGGCGTGGGAAACCGTGTTCGCACCTCATTTTCGGAGTCCCTCAATCGATCAATTGCTCCAACTACATGTATTTCATTGCCATGAAAATGCTCAACGGGGTTTTCCAAGCGGACGACACAAAACGGGCGAGGGCCCAGGAGATATTTCTGGAGGAAATGATCAATCTCCACCGTGGACAGGGTCTTGATCTCTACTGGAGAGACAACTTGATTTGTCCAAACGAGCTACAGTATCTCGACATGGTGATGAACAAGACGGGCGGGTTGTTCCGACTCTCCATCAAGCTCATGAACCTCATGACAGACAACCGGTACGTAAAACTGATCGAGCTCAGTAACCTGCTCGGAATCATCTACCAGATCAAAGACGACTATCTCAACCTCAAGTCCGAAGTGTACAACGACAACAAGGGTTTCTGCGAGGACATCACAGAGGGCAAGTTCTCGTTCCCAATCATCCACTCCATCAATACGAATCCAATGAACAAGGAGCTCATCAATATTCTAAAGTTGCGGACAAACGACAGAGAAATGAAACAATACGCTCTTGGCGTGATGGAACGCACAGGAAGTTTTGAATATGTCCAGAAAACTCTCCAGAGTCTCCAAAAACGTGGAGAGTCGCTGATCGACGCAGTCGTTGCTGAGGTCGGCGCGTCGCCGGAAATCAAACAGAGGTTCTTCAAAACGCTCGAAAGCATAGCAAAGCTATAATTATCGCATCCGTATTCATTAGCATTATCTACCTATTATGAAATTATGATCCCACGACCGTCGTTATGAATTATTCCATCTCATCTATTTCCATCGCCCCATCGTCTTCCATCTCGACATCGCCATCCACATCCAGCGGGCCCTCGTCAATCTCCTCGATTTGATGAGACTTGTACTTGCCGTCTCCGAGCAGGCTTTGCGCGCGAAGCCAGCTCTGAAAACTGTTGTACGTAAGCAGTTCCGGATTATAATATTTGATCAACGCCCAGAATTTCAAAATGTACTGTTCCAAATACAGTTCGGAGTTGACAACCTCGAGCTGTTTGCCATTGTCTGTCTTGTTGCTGCGGATCTTCTGCTGCAATATCTTCTCAAAGCTCTCTTTGAGACTGGTGTTGTCTATCTGGCTCCCGTTGCTCACGCCTAAAAGATCTAGCGTAGGTATGATGAGTTTGTTGATGTCTATGTTATCAAAATCCTGAACTTTCTCGCCGTCAGGACTGAGTTGATCTGGGTTCTCCCTCAAAAATTGGTCGATAGAAGGAATGAACACGTTGTCGTCGTCATATCGCGGCGAATGCCTTTCATAATCTAAATAGTCTGAGTCAAACAAAGACGTCTGTTTCGATGGTGTTCGATCTCCAGCAAGTTGATCCAACTTCAAATTTGAAAGATTCTCAACAAGCCGTCTCTTTGAGTCATGGAAGGTATCTGGCGAATCTAAAAACCTCTTCTTGCCCAAGCATGTTTGCTCTGCCTCCATCATGTGCCAACCCTGTCGCTTACTTCTTCATCTGTCAGCGAGGAGAATTCTCTGCGTGATCAACTGGGTGCATCAACTTGGTGAAAGAATTCCTTGCTTTAGATAAGCTCAATAGCCCTCTCCCCAGATAAAAAAAAACTTTATTCCAGAAAAATCGAGTTGCTCTCGAAATCGAGGCAGTGCAAAGAAATAGTGTGAGGTGAGACAGCTGATGGAGATGCAAAGAAAACCAAAAACAAATGTTAGGATGACAGTAAGAAGGTAGTTGTTCAGCTTGAGCTGTCAGAGACAGAAGGAAAGGAAATCTGGTGATTAGGTGGTCTCCACGAACCACAGACTCCGGGGCACCAGCAAAATAAAAATTACAAGCGATTAAAAATCAAGTATATTCAAAAAGCCATCGGGAATAATATAAGGTTAACAGCTACAACGTTTGCAAGCATGGTAAGCCACATCGGCTTATCTAATTGGTCTGCATAACGTTTTGGACAACCGTTTTTGTGTGCGTGTTTCCTCAGGTTTAGTTCATACTGTCTGGCTACCTCTCCTTATCGATTATTTTATTGACACTATTCGAAAATGGCAGATTCTTATCAGTCCTCGGAGTCGTTCCGATATTTTCTTTTGATTGCAGGATAAGTCAGGTTTGAAAGATTAGAACCACCAACACTGACAAGTGTTACTTGATGAGCCATCCCCATGCCCAAATCCCAAAATACCGGAGCTTCTACTCGAAGAAGCAGAACCGGACTTTCATTAGTTGCATGCAGCCGGTGTCAGCAGAGGAAACAAAAGTGTGACGGGAATTTGAAAGAGAACAAGAATTGTTCCAACTGTCGTAAAGCTGGAGTCGCCTGTTTATTTACCGAGAGAAAAAATCCCAATTACGTCAAGCTTTTGGAACAAAAAATCGCTCTTCTCGAGGAGACGGTCACAGACCTACAAAAAGCAAAACAGAGTGAACTTCACCAGGTCACAGATCTCCAAAAAACAAAGCAGAGTGAACTTCATCAGGCCAAAGAATCTTCAAGTCTGCAATCTCTCACGCATTGTGCAGCTTTCATACCACTGAAAGATGACATGGAACCCCTGTATGTTGGGTCTTTTAGTTTTAACGTTGCCTCTTTGCTACAGGATTATTTAAAAACGGAGCTCTCCACCTCGAACAGAATGGAGCCAGAAACGAGCCAAACTATGCCAACAGTATCCAACACTATGCTACATACCTGGGTTGAGAGAATTCTTAGGAATCCCACATTAACTGGGAAATATGTGGATTTGTATCGTGAGATAATACATGCTAGATATCCGTTCTTGGAATGGAGGAAAGTCGAGTTGATGCACAACTCTCGAGAGGAGCTGATTTTGAATGAGGACTATGAATTTCTGGGGATGGAAAAAAACCAGCGAACCCTGATGGCATTCATGCTGGTAATGATTTACGCGATTGGTTCTAAGCTATCATCAAAAAAGGAAGCGGTTGAAGAGGAAACGGTCTCGGGAAAGAACCACCTGATCCTTTACAATTATGCCATCAGATTTGACCTATCCATCATCTTCCAGAACAAATCGTTATCCAACATTCAGGCCCTTTTGCTCATTGTTGTTTTTCAACTGAGACATCCAAATGGACCGGTTATCTGGGATATGATTGGTGCAGCTCTCAAAGCATGCATCAACTTCGGGCTTCATCGCAAAGATGCAAAACTCTTGAACGAAAACCCCGCTGGATACCTTCAGCGAAGTCGTATATTCTGGTCGACTTACTCCTTGGAGAGAACCATATCCACCAGTTTTGGAAGACCTTTCTCATTGGATGATAGAGACATTGACGTTGAGCTACCATTGGATCTAGACGAGACTGTTGTTGATTCGTCGCTGATTTTGGACAAATACAACCAGAGCAGCAGTTCAGACCAGTCTTTTAGTTCAATGACGATACCTGTTTTGTACTTCAAACTCAAAAGGATTGAGAGTCAAATTCAGAGTGCAATTTACCGGGTCGACGTTGAGTACGATTCAGTACCCCGACAGGAAATTAACAAGCTGATTATCTCAATGAGATCCTTCATTTTTGAGCTCCCAAAGACCATTCCTGACGTTGATCGCGACTACTTCCTGTATCTTTTCAACAAACATGTCCGGAGTTTGATTCAACCATTTTTGAACAAACTCTCTGCGAATGACCCACTCTTTGTTGAGTGTATGAGGAGCTCCATTCTGGTGTGTCGGCTGAGCAAGAAGATTCACCAGAATTATGAACGACGCCTATCTTTCGTGGGTCTCCAGACAATATTTTTGAGCGGAGTGACCATTTTGTATGGTCTACTTTCGGAAAAGCTTGAGTGGACCATGGAAGTGGGCGAAGGATTGAGGTGCTGCAGCAGTGTGTTGTTTGTTGTTTCAGAGAGGGCCAAAAGCTGCCAAAAGTTCAGAGACACGTTTGAGAGACTGTTGGAGCTAGTTCATCGCAAAGAGTCTGCTGGAAAAGGACCAAGTGTTGATCGACTGGACTCTCTGGATCTCTTCGGTCAAAAGGATACTTGCAGCAGGTATCGTGAGAACATGTCTTTATTCGATAAGCTTACTATGGAGAGCGAGGAAGGAAAAGACTCCGAAGGTTTTTTTGATTTCTCAACCCTGGAAAACCTTGGAAGCGGTCAACTGGATATGCTGGTGAAAAGGCTTTGGAAGAATGACAAGGAAACTTATTGGGATTTTGACTTAATGTGAAAATCAGTTTCTGAGCTCAATGATTCATTAACGTGAAAGGGTTAATATTAGATAAATGCACCTTTATACGGAAAATGATGTATTGCCATAGCTAAAGATGAAAAAATAATATCTGCTGACTTAGACCTTACTTGGAACAATCTCCACTGTCTCAATCTTTTCTGTCTCAGTGATATCCTCGACACACTCTTCTTCAAGATATCCGTCGGTCTTTGTCCATTCCTCAAAACCAACCTCTTTTCCGTATCCTTCGGGAAGAGGATTCTTGACCGGAAGAATCCAATTTATCACAGCATAGCACGCCAAGGAGCTAACAAAAGAAAGCAAGAAACCAAGTTTATACATCTTGACTGAGACTTGGTTGACCGAGCCAGGATTGATGGTATTGGAAACACCGTGGATAGTCAATCCAACCCCAACGCACCAGGCAATCATTGCTCTGTAGTTGATCCCAAACTTGTTACCGTACCAGAAGACGGACTTTTTGTTGTTATCATAGAACGAAAGAGTGTGATAATTACCTCTTCTGATCACAAAGTAATCGTATATCATCACTGCTGCAATCGGACATAACATGGTCGAATAGCTTCCCAAAAAGGCAACAAATTTTGCTCCCGAAGAGATCATCTTCCAAGGGAAGAAAAGTGGAGCCACCAACCAGCACAAAATTTGACCTCTGACAATAGTCAAATGCTTGGGAAACATTCCTGTAATGTCTGCACCAACTGGCAGACAGTTTGTTCCAATATTGACGACCACTAAAGCAAATATCAGACTAAAGCTTGCAAAAACAATTGCCGTGCGCATGGCAGCGGTCCAGTGGTAGTCCAGAAGAGCTGAATACAGGTCCCAGGGATTCCAAAAGGTATCACCTAAAAACTCTCTGGCAGCCGAAGTAGTTCCACAACCCAGAAAAGTAATAAGAACTTTGGAAAAAAGAACGGCAAATGATTGGATCCAAGCAGAATCTTGTGGACGTCTCGAGTACCTGACAACATCTCCTGCGTTAATCAGGATCGGACAGAGAGCTCCCATTATGGAATTTATTCCCGACATGATTCCCCAGCCAAGCTCCGAGCCGTACACCCTGGTTGCAGCCAGAGAAGCTGGAGAGCCCAAGCCACCTGCTTTTCGCACACAATAACCAAAAACACCAAATAAAGAAGCTGTGGTGGTGACGATCTTGACTGTGTAGAGATGTCTTTGTAAAGTTGGGTGCATGAACATCATCGGAAACTGAATAATCCAAACAAGGAAAAATGAAAGCAAACTTGATGATGTTGTATCTGAGGATTCTGGAAGAGTGTTGGCGATCTGAGTCCATTTATAACCGAAAATGGCCCTCATGAAAACGTTCATCAGTTCCCCTGCAAAATAAGTTTGGATCGAAAAGTAAAGTGCAGCCACGGAGATTCGAACAAAAATGAAAAAGTAAGAGCCATACATTCCTGCTGCTGCTCTGACAATAGTGGGATATCCAAGATGGTACGTGGCAGGTCCACGTGAGTTTAGGACGAGAATTATGGAGAGGAAAATACTCCCAATTGCCGCACAAATGAGCCCATGCCACCACAACAGTCCCATTTTAACCAATGTTGCTCCAACAGTGTAAGAAGATGGGGTTAAGGATGTCGTAAAGTAAAAGAAAAGATAGTTGTAGACGTTCCATGTTCGTTTCTCAGGAGGGGTTGGGAGGAGATCGCTGTTCCACCACCGGTGACTAGGAGTGAATTCGGAAAACGCCATGATTCGGATGTTTTGAACTCAACGTCAACCCACAAGCAAAAATGTGGATTACCTACAGATCTTTTATAGCCCATTTTCAAGCAGGATCCCTGAGTCTCATAAACTTATCGATTTAAAGAAGAATTTCGGAGTCTCTCCGAGATTTTTTTCAGCTGATAGCAAAAGCCGCACCGCTTATCTCTTTTTTTTTTTCCTTAATTTCCTCGGACATCTCAGATAAGCAGAGATAGGACTCGGAAATGCTCCGTTACATATTTCTCCAATCATAGGCTTTTTCCCACGCCAACGCAGCCCTGTACAATGTGAACTCATCATACCACTTTCCAGTCAGTTGCAGAGATACTGGCAACTTGGTTCCCGAACCAGCAAGAGGACCTTCCAGTATCGGTAGCGTACCACATGGCAGAGCAAGGGAAGGGTGGCCTGTTTGGTCAAAAGGCGCCGTGTTGGAGCTCAAACCAACTTGCTTTCCAAGCATGTCTAGTGGACTGGAATCCTCTGTGACGACTGCGTGGGAACGGGAGATAAATGGAACGGTGGGCATGACGATAATATCAAACTCTTCAAGGATTGCATCGTAGTCATCCCTCAGTTTTCTTGAGAGATTCATACACTTTCCGTAAACCAAAGGAAATTTTTTCACCGCATACGCTCCGTTGTAGTAAATATTTTTTGTGGATGGATACGCAGCGTCCCATCTTTCCTGATCGTGCAGCGCGTCAATGAACTTGCCATTGAGATCATTCAACGCGTACCCTCTTCTTCCAACCGCACAACCAACTTTTGCCAGATAACCTCCAACCTTGGAGACTCCGGTCCAGATCAATGGTCCTTTTGAGTGCAGCGGAACGCTGACCTCCTGGACTTCTGCGCCGAGTGCCTTGAATTTCTCAACAGCTTCTCTACAGCATTCTTCAACTCTCTTCTCAACAGCTTTATTTTCGAATCCTTCCTTCAAAACCGCTATTTTCATACCAGCCAGGCTACTTGGATCAGCCAATGAAAGTAGCTTGTCGTAATACGTATCGCCAACAACGTTCAAGCCTCTGTCATCAACGTTGTCAGAGCCTGCAACTGCCTGGAGACACCTAGCATTCATGAGAACATCTTTGGTGATGACTCCCAAGTGATCATTGGTGGCTTCATTGCTTGCACAACCTGTGAACGGAATCAATCCAAATGTTGGCTTCATTCCAACACAACCACACCAGGCTGCCGGAATTCGAACGGATCCACCTTGGTCCGCTCCAATACCAATATCGACTGAAGATTCCGGGTCTGCCACTAGTGCTGCACTCCCCGACGACGAGCCACCTGAAGAGTACCCAATGGCATGAGGATTCTGAACTGGGCCGGTACTGGCAGAATGCGAAGTTGCAGAATGGCAGAGGTTTTCGCAGACCGCTTTACCCAGGATTTTGGCTCCCGAATCCAACAGTCTCGTAATAACGACAGCATCGGTTTCGGGGACGAAATCCTGAATAAAGCTTGTACCCAGCAGCATTGGAACCTTGGCGATCGAAACACAATCCTTGACGACCACAGTGAGCCCTTCAAGAAGGTTTGATGTCACCGGTTGTCCCACAATGGTTACCTTGTAACCCCAGGCACCCAATCTGTTCTGCTTTGATTCTGGAAAATGAACATCTTTTCTTGGATACTTTTCAAAATCAGTTTGCGGAATGTGATCTGGCATAGCCATAATTTCTTCACAAGAGTCGTGGAAGACAGCTAGGAGAGTCTTGTATTCTCTGATATCACGCTCATTGGTGTCGATAACTCCAAATTCTTCGTTCAGAGATCTCACAATCTCTTCAGTAACGGGGTTTCCTTGCTTAGCATCAAAGGTAAAAACAGACATGTTTGGTTGTTGTGGCCTAAACTCTCACCTCGAAATGGGTTCTAGTCGCTTCACCGAGATATTTATTGGCACCGGGAAAAAATAGATATGCACAAAAATTACCTCAATCTCGAAATTTTCCCGATTTGTCAATCTCGGAGATGCTCCGAAATCCCTTATCAAAATAAACGATCCAAGCTGGATTTGGAAAGACCCAATTCCAGATTCATATATAAAGGCCAACAAATTGCCTAAATCGAGTCTGCTAGTCCCAAGTACCAGCAATACAATCGTGATGGATACGCTAGATTTTGTTCCCGGCCAACTGCCAGACTATGAGCTGCCTAGAGATATTGAGGGATACGGAGAGTTTCCTGTTGACCCCGAGTGGCCCAACGGTGCAAGAATTGCCGTCTCGTTTATTCTAAACTATGAAGAAGGCTCCGAGCACAATGTTCTCAATGGAGATGATCGCTCAGAGGCCTATATCTGGGAAAAGGGTGGACCTACAACCGAAGTTCTCAATGGACGGCACTTGATGAGCGAGGGTGAGTTTGAATATGGCTCAAGAGCAGGCTGCTGGAGACTCCTGAGACTTTTCAAGGAGTTCAACTATCCAATGACTCTGTACGCTGTGGCCCAAGCTTTTGCAAAAAATCCCACTTTTGCCAGAGCTTGTACCCGAGATGGACACGAAATTGCCAACCACGGTCTACGGTGGGTTAACTGGAACAAACTGAGTGACGAGGATCAGATTGAAATGATCAAAAAGGCCGTTCTTTTGCTCAAGGAAACTTCTGGAGAAGCCCCCGTGGGTGCTTACATAGGCAGGGGAAACATAAAAACTCCAGCGCTGGTCAAAGAAGCACATGATCAACTAGGTATTCCACTGCTTTGGGAATCAGATTGCTATTCTGATGACGTTCCCTTCTGGGTGGATCTTCCTCAGGAGAAAAATCTGCCACCAGAGAAAAAGGAAGGGTTGTTGATGATTCCATATGCTTATGTCACCAATGATTACAAGTTTGTTGCATCTTCCCCTGGTCCGGGATTCCCAGGTGCAATGATCTACGAAGATTACCTAAAGCAAGAGTTTGACCAGTTATACCGTGAAGGGGGTCGCATGATGAACATTCCTATGCATTCGCGGATTTTGGGGAAACCAGGAAGAACAAACGCTCTTAGAAACTTCATGAAATACATCAGCGAAAAGGAGGGAGTTTGGGTTTGCACCCGAGGTGACATTGCCAGACACTTCCGCGAGAAATTCCCGTATGCTCCTGGAAAACTGGCTGTCAAGAAAGAAGCTTGAGTGTAGGTAAAGTTTGTAGAAAAAAATTATATAAGCTATTCCACATACTTACTCCACTAATGCAGATACCTCTGGGTTCTCAGCAACAGCCGTTTGATAATCAGGCTTTGGAATCTCATACATGTCGGTGGTACGACCGTAGGATATGCCTCCAAGTCTGGAAACTGGCTTGAGTTTGGAGATATCAATGGAGTTTCGCTCCTCATTGATTACGTCAGATCTTACGTGGAAGTTAACACCTTCCACGATGCACAAAGTTCCAGAGCCTTTTTCGGGATTGTTTTTGGACTTCCACTCATGTGAGTGCAGCAAGACTCCCTCGATGGAGAAAGCGCTTTCTTTAACGTGTGCTGGCTTGACTTTGGAGGATTTTGACGGGGTCAATCCGCTCAGCTTCCACTCATCGACATGATGCGGCGCATTGACAGAGGTGAAGTTTGCGGCCTCAACGAACCACTCGCTGACCACGTTGATGGTGCATTGTTGGGTCTCCAACAGATTGCGACAGCTGTCTTTGTGTTTTCCCACTCCACCACTGAAACCCAATACAAAGATCGGAGGATCGTGGTTGACCACAGTGAAATAGGAGAAGGGGGACAAGTTTGGTAGACCCTCCGCGCTCAGAGTAGAAACAAATCCAATCGGTCTGGGAGTCACCGCATCCATAAGAAGCTTGTAGTTATCAACTGGCTTTCTTTCCTCAGAGTAGGGATCGATCTCGACCTTTTTGTGGATCTTCCATGCGTCGTCATTGGCACCTTCGCCTGGAACCCAGTCGATTTTGGCGGTTTGGGTGTGTTTCCAAGTTTTTTCTTTATCGAACGGAGGTTTGACGACGCTAAAAGAGCTGTCTGCGGTAAGTGAGAACTGAGTCATAAGTGGTAGCTGTACGTCCTGTGGTTGTCTTGTGATGGGGGTGTGATAGGGGGTGCAGATATCATATACGCTGTTGTGGGGAAGATCTGCACCTGCACACGACCATCACAAAAAAGTCTGGCACGATCCTGGTTACCCGCCTTTTGGAACATCTACGACGCCTCGAAAAGTATTCTAAAATATCGCAGGAACAAAGTATACTTCTAAACAAGACTGTGGTGCGTTTTACTGTTCTTCTAACCTCCCATTGAATAAACATAACAACCTGTCAATCATGTCGCAGGCGCAGGCTCAGCTGCCAACAAGCAAGCTGCCTGTTGCATCTCCGGCTTTGGCAGAAAACATCACAATCGACGAGATATTCAACGAGCTGAAGTCCAAGGACAGCGGGAAGGTGACCAGGGCCGCAAAGAAGCTGAGAAAACACTTTGTTTCTATTTCAAGAGAGCTTTCTTCAACTGAACAGCTTTCGGTGTACAACAATTATATAAACAAGCGCATATTTGACCTCATAAGCAGTCCCCATGTGAACGAGCAGATTGGGGGTATAGAGGCCATCAACTCACTTGTTGAGCTGATAACGAACACTTCGGACGACCTTTTTTTGCCCGAAATCAATACATCAACCACCACAGAAGAGAACTCCAACATGATCGCGAGATATGCCAACTACTTGAGACGACTCATCTCCTCCAACGATCTCCAGGTGATGAAGCTGGCCACGAAGACTCTTGGAAAACTGGCAATTCCGGGAGGCTCGCTCACAGGAGACTTTGTGGAATTTGAAGTGAAAAGATCAATTGAGTGGATGATCTCGGAAAAAGTGGAGAATAAAAAACACGCAGCAATCCTGATCATTAGTTCTTTGGCGGACAACGCTCCCGCAATGCTCTATCAATACATCAAGGACATCCTTTCGAACATTTGGATCGGTCTCAGAGATTCGAAAGCCTCGTTACGAGCCGACTCTGCCATCTGTCTGCGGAACTGCCTTAACATCGTTTATGAGCGAGACTCAGAGCTCAGGAGTTACTGGTTCAGCAAGTTATGCAATGAAGCCTCCAATGTGTTTAGAAACTCCCAAGTCACCAGCACTGGATCAAACACGGTGGTAAACAACAACTCTCCTGAATTCATCCATGGGTCTCTGCTTTGTTTCAGAGAGCTGGTGATACAAGGTACTTCCGTCCTGGCTCCAAAGGTGGACGAAATTTATGAGCATCTAATGAGTGTGAAGGACCACAAGTCAATGGATGTCCGGAAGGAAGTGACGACAATTATGCCAAAACTAGCACATTATGACAAGATCAAATTTGTCGACAAATACATGCACCGGGTGCTCCTCTATTACATTTCGCAACTGAAAATTGGAAGAGACAGATCGTTTATTTTGATAAGCATAGGAGACATTGCCATGGAAGCAAAGAACAACATTATCAACTACTTGGATGGTGTGGTTCTGGAAAATATCAAGGAATCACTATCTTCCAAGATTACAAAGACAAGGAAAGAACTGATGGCTCCGTGCTTTTACTGTCTTGCCAAGCTAGCCATTTCTTTGGGCGCACCATTGACTAAGTTTATTAACAATTACCAACTGATGAAATTTATACTGAAGTCTCCTATCAACGACAATATGCTTAGTCTATTAAAGATCTTCATTGAGCATCTTCCGTCTCTAGAGCCAATGATCAACGAAAGACTGGTGAATATTGTCAGTCTTTGTTTGTCCGGCTACGAATTCAAACATCCCGGCTCGCCAGATTTTAAGAGACAGATGAGCTCAAGCATGGCAGCTTCTTACAGACAAAGCATGTTGAACAGAGATGGCGGTCTCTTCAATGGCTCCAGCATAGATATCTCCAATTTGTCTGGTGTTCCAAGATGCACTTTCCATGAGGATCCTGATGTTACAATGATTTTGCAAGCTCTGAAAACCCTCTGTTGTTTCAGTTTTAGAAACTATTCTCTTACCGAGTTTGTGCGCTATTCCGTGATCCAGTACGTACAGCATGACCACCCAGAAGTCAGACTAAATGCAGCACTTACTTCTGCCGGAATATTTTTGAGGGATTCTATCTGCCTTCAAAAAAGTGCGAATTCGTTGAAGGCAGTGAGTGAAGTCTTGGACAAGTTGCTCACCGTCTGCATAACTGACCCATCTCCTGAGATCAGATTAGAAATCCTCAATAGCCTGGGCGAAAGATTTGATCCCCAGCTGTCTCAAGTGGACAATGTCAGGCTTCTGTTCATGGCCCTCCATGACGAGTCCTTTGATATAAGAAAGGCAGCAATCAAGTTGGTCGGAAGACTAGCATCCATCAATCCTGCTTATATCGTCCCACCTCTAAGGAAGCTGTTGATTCAGCTTTTGACCACTTTGGAATATGGAGGACAGAGCTCCTCAAAGAAAGAAAAAATTGCCATTATGTTGTCTCTTTTCATCTCGAACACAGGGGATCTGACTAAACCCTACTTGAAGCCAATTATGGACGTGCTTATTCCAAGATCGATGGATTCCAGTCCGTCAGTCGCATCCGCTGCTATTGGGGCAATCGGAGAGATGGCCGAAGTTGCAGGCGAAGAAATGGTACCTTTTGTCCCTCAGTTGATGCCTGTTCTGCTGGAGACTTTTCAAGACCAAAGTATGAGCTACAAAAGAGATGCAGCATTGAAGACATTGGGTCAGCTGGCTGGATCTTCTGGTTACGTTATACAACCGCTTTTGGATTACCCCCAACTTCTTGGATTGCTCGTGAATATTTTGAAGTCTGAGACCTCTCCTTCAATCAGAAGAGAAACTGTCCGACTTGTTGGCATTTTGGGTGCTCTGGATCCTTACAAACATCGGGAGGTTGAAAGGTACGGTCAAGACTCGCTGACCGTTGCTGAACAGAACGCTCCATCAATTGATATGGAATTACTTATGAAGGGGAAATCTCCTTCGAATGAGGATTATTTCCCAACCGTTGTCATCAAAACTCTGCTCAAGATACTGAAGGACACTTCCTTGAGTACACACCACCCGGCTGTTATTCAAGCCATCATGCACATCTTCAAAACTCTGGGGATCAAATGTGTTCCTTACTTGGATCAAGTGATTCCTGGATTTTCCACAGTGATACATTCATGTCCTCACTCAATGCTTGAAATCTATTTTCAGCAGTTGGGAGACTTGATAAAGATTGTTAAGCTTCACATAAGGCCATTTTTGCCGGAGATATTCAAGCTCATCAAAGAGTTTTTCCCATACATCAACCTGCAAGTCACCATAATTGGGGTGACCGAACAGGTATCAAAAGCACTCGATGATGAGTTTAAGATGTACATGTTAGAGGTGATCACTATACTACTGGATGTTCTGGAGCAAGACAAGTCTCAAGGGAGAGTGGCTTCTTTGAGAGCCTTGAAAGCATTCGTTGTTTTCGGGAATAACATTGAACCATACGTCCATCTGATCGTCCCGCAGACAGTGAGACTCTTTGAAACAGCAACAGAAAATGTGCGCAAGGAAGCAATCAATACGGTTGGGAAAATATCCAGATCCATCAATTTGGACGAATTCGCTTCGAGGATTGTGCAACCCTTAGTTAGGATACTGGGGGGAACAAACTCTTCGGAACTTAAGGACAGCGCCATGAACACGATCTGTTTACTCTTTCTTCAAATGGGCAACGAGTTCACAGTCTTCCTTCCTCTGATCAATTCTGTTATTGTGAAAAACAAACTGCAATATCCTGCGTATGAGCAGCTGGTCGACAAGCTGTTGAACGGTGAGCCGCTTCCGGGAAATCTTATTTTGGACAAAGACCAAGATTCATCGAATAGTGATAACTTTGAGATTGAGGCTACGCCTAGAAAGTTGCCTGTGAACCCACAAGCTCTGCGCAATGTGTGGGATTGCACCACAAAAAGAACCAAAGAGGACTGGCAGGAATGGATCAGAAGACTTAGTATTGAGTTGCTCAAGGAGTCTCCTTCGTCTGCTCTTCGTGCATGTTCTTCATTGGCGACTGTTTACCCTCCATTGGCCAGAGACCTGTTCAACTGTGCGTTTGCTAGTTGCTGGAATGAACTTCATATTCAATACCAGGGTGAGCTTGCTCAAGCTCTATGCATTGCGTTATCTTCCCCAAACAATCTACCTGAAATCCACCAGACGTTGCTCAATCTGGCTGAATATTTGGAACACGATGACAAATCGCTGCCAATTAGAATTCAAACTCTCAGCCAGTATGCTCAACGGAGTCATGTCTACGCCAAAGCACTTCACTACAAGGAGCTTGAGTTTATTCAAGAGCCATCAACACCAACAATTGAATCACTGATTAGTATCAATAATCAGTTACAACAATCTGACGCAGCCATTGGTATTTTAAAGTACGCCCAGGATCATCACGGTCTACAGTTGAAGGAGACATGGTACGAAAAGTTACAAAGATGGGACGATGCCTTGCGTGCTTATAACGAGCGTGAAAAGGAGGATCCGGACTCGATGGACATTACAATGGGTAAGATGAGATGTCTGCATGCTCTTGGTGAGTGGGAGCTTTTGAGCGAGTTGGCACAGAACAAATGGAACAACTCTTCTGGTGATATTAAGAGGGCCATTGCCCCTCTGGCTGCTGCGGCTGCTTGGGGACTGGGTCAATGGGAAAGAATGGACAACTACATAAGCGTCATGAAGGTCGAGTCTCCTGATAAGGCGTTCTTTAATGCGATCCTGTGTCTTCACAAGAACAACTTCGAAGAGGCGTCAGATCATATTTTGAAGGCCAGAG
This sequence comes from Ogataea zsoltii, assembly GCA_003709205.3. NCBI lineage: Eukaryota > Fungi > Ascomycota > Pichiomycetes > Pichiales > Pichiaceae > Ogataea > Ogataea zsoltii. The sequence goes on from PPKH03000020.1 coordinate 195,916, forward strand.
ATCTTTTGGTGACAGAAGTGACTGCATTGGTGAGTGAGTCGTACAACAGAGCATATGGCGTTGTCGTCAGAGTTCAAATGTTGGCGGAGCTGGAAGAAATCATCAAGTACAAGTGTCTTCCCCAAGGATCTGAAAAACGGGTTCAGATAAGAGAAACGTGGAAAAAGAGACTGCTGGGTTGTCAAAGAAATGTTGATATCTGGCAGAGAATGCTGAAGGTTAGAGCTTTGGTGGTGAAACCTAAGCAGGACATGGAGATGTGGATTAAATTTGCCAATTTGTGCCGAAAGAGTGGAAGATTAGGGCTTGCAGAGAAATCTCTCAACTCACTTTTGGACGAAGGCACTTCAGGTCATCAAGCTTCCAGAGCTCCTCCTCATGTTGTTTATGCCCAACTGAAGTACATGTGGGCTAGAGGACAGCAGCGTGAGGCGCTGAATCATTTAGTGGACTTCACTTCTAAGTTATCGAGAGATCTAGGAGTTAACGAGAATGAAGCCATTACTCAGCCTCTACCAACAGAGGTTCCCGGTGCTTCGGATAACATCGAAAAGTACACGAAGCTGTTGGCCAGATGCTACTTGAAGCAAGGTGAATGGAAGATTGTTTTGCACAATAACTGGACAGAAAGAGAATCTGCTGGCATTCTGGGATCCTTTTTGTTAGCCACTCACTTCGACTCTTCATGGTACAAGGCATGGCATAATTGGGCATTGGCAAACTTTGAGGTGATTTCTCCACAATCTAACCAACTTTCAGGCGACGACGGTACAGTCACGCAGGAAGAGGATCCAAACTTGACGTCAATTCTACATTACGTTGTCCCTGCCGTCAAAGGTTTCTTCCATTCGATCTCGTTATCCCAATCCAATCCCTTGCAGGATACGTTGAGATTGTTGACTCTTTGGATCAGATATGGTGGAGTCGAAGAGGTTGCCAGTGCAATGCAGGAAGGATTCCAAATGGTCAAAGTTGACACTTGGCTAGATGTTCTTCCACAGCTGATCTCCAGAATCCATCAACCTGATCCAGTGGTGAGTAAGTCATTGCTTGGACTTTTGTCTGATTTAGGTCGGGCTCATCCGCAAGCTTTGGTGTATCCATTGACAGTTGCTATCAAGTCTGATAGTGTTTCAAGACAGAGAGCCGCATTAACCATCATCGACAAAATGAGAGCTCATTCATCCGTTTTGGTTGATCAAGCTGATCTAGTGAGTAATGAACTGATTCGTGTCGCAGTCCTGTGGCACGAAATGTGGTATGAAGGACTGGAAGATGCTTCGAGGTCGTATTTTGGCGAGCAAAACGTGGAAAAAATGTTTTCGATTCTCGAACCTTTACATCAGATGTTAGAGAAGGGACCTGAAACAATTAGAGAAGCTTCTTTTGCAAATGCATTTGGTAAGGAGCTGAATGATGCACACCAATGGTTGTTGAACTTTAGAAGAACAAAAGATGTGGCATACTTGAACCAGGCATGGGATCTTTATTACGGCGTCTTCAGAAGGATCTCGAGACAGCTTCCTCAGTTGCAAAGTTTGGACTTGCAACATGTTTCTCCGAAGCTGCTAGCGGCCAAGGATTTAGAGTTGGCTGCGCCAGGAACATACATTGCGGGACGCGAGGTGATTAGAATCATCAAGTTCGAACCGGTTCTCTCGGTGATTACCTCGAAGCAAAGACCTAGAAAGCTGAATGTTCTAGGAAGCGACGGTAAGAATCATCAATATCTCCTGAAAGGTCACGAGGATATTAGACAGGATAGCCTGGTTATGCAACTCTTCGGTTTGGTCAACACTTTGCTGGCTGATGACCCTGAATGCTTCAAAAGACATATGGACATTCAACAATATGCTGCCATTCCTTTATCTCCAAGCTCTGGGCTGCTCGGATGGGTTCCGAACTCGGATACTTTCCACGTCTTGATCAAGGAGTACAGAGAGCCACGGAAGATTCTTTTAGATGTGGAACACAGGATCATGTTACAAATGTCGCCAGATTATGATAATCTCACATTGTTGGAAAAGGTTGAAGTGTTCACGTATGCATTGGACATCACGAGGGGGCAGGATCTGTACAAGGTTCTGTGGTTCAAATCCAAGTCTTCGGAGGCATGGCTGGACAGAAGAACAACGTATACGAGGTCTTTGGCCGTGATGTCGATGGTTGGATACATACTTGGACTTGGTGACAGACATCCGTCGAATTTAATGATGGACAGAGTGACAGGAAAAGTGATCCATATTGACTTTGGTGATTGTTTTGAAGCAGCCATTTTGAGGGAGAAGTATCCGGAAAAGGTTCCTTTTAGACTCACGAGAATGCTGAGTTATGCGATGGAGGTGAGTGGTATTGAGGGTTCATTCCGGATTACAAGTGAGAACGTGATGAGAGTTCTAAGAAACAACAAGGAGTCCTTGATGGCTATTTTGGAAGCATTCGCTTACGATCCATTGATCAACTGGGGATTTGATTTCCCACTGAAGGAGATTCTCGAGGGATCAAACAGTTTCCCTACCGCCAATTACAATGAGTTACTGAGAAACGGCCAGATTACCGAAGAGGAGGCTGCTAGAATGGCGTCGCAGTACAAAACCGACATCCGGAATGCAAGGGCTGCTTATGTGCTGAAAAGGATCACGGACAAGCTGACTGGTAATGATTTCAAACGTTTCAAAGAGCTAGATGTTCCATGCCAAGTTGACAAACTGATTCAACAGGCCACCTCTGTGGAAAATCTTTGTCAGCATTACATTGGATGGTGTTCTTTCTGGTAGAAATAAAGTATAGCAGATTAAATAAGATATATTCACACACGAAAACTATTTCTGAGCCTCCGAAAACTCGTTCAACTGGTTCAAGTCAATTTTTGGCCCCGTGAAAGTTTTTCTCTTGACTAGAATCCAGTACAAGGCCACCAGAAACATCAAACCGGAACAGACAACAACAGCCCAATTCATGTTTGCTGCAGTGACCGGTCTTGTGGAAGGAAGACAAAAGATGACACTGAATAGGGCGATGAAAGCCACCGACAAAGCATTGCAGATCCAGCCATATTTGCCCAGATTGAAGTATCTGTTTGCAGGTAGAACGTCTCTTCCTCTGACCAAAAGGATACCTTGAGGGATGACGTAACTTTGGAACATCAAAAGACCGACACACGAAACAATGGCATTGAAAACTGTGGTAGACCCAATGAAAATGCATCCGTAAACTGTCAGGAAAAGACCACAGAAAACAAGAGCCCAATGTGGAGTTTTGTATTTTGGATGGATCTGGCTGTAAAAGCTGGAGAAAATGAAACCATCGTCACAGGCAAACGACCAGACGATACGCGATGTTCCTTCAACAGCACCAATAAGGGCACCACAAAGACAGTAGATGCACAACACGGAAAGGCCAGTGGTGGCGGACAAAGATCCTGTAGCATTGTAAAAGATTTGCAACACAGCAAGCCCTGTCGGAGTTTCGAAAACAGTCTCAAGGTCACCCATTGTGTATGTGAACATGATGGCAAATGGCCAAGCAGTAAGAAACGCCAGAATGGCTGGGAGAATCACAGCCAAAGGAACATTCTTGTGTGGCTCAGGGATTTCATCTGACATATGGGGAGCAGCGTCGATTCCGATCAAGGAATAGAAACTGTTTCCCACACCAATCAAAAACGCAACTCCTTGTGAACTCCATCCGGTACTGTTCATTGTAGTTCCAAAAACAAAAGAAGCGTCGTGGAATCCAGAGCGATGCATTGCTCCAAGAGTAATGAAGGTTATCAGGAAGCACGCAACGTTGGCGTAAAAGTTGAACGAGAACAGTTTTGGTAGCCATTTTTGGAAAAAAACGCAAATTCCAACACTTAACCAGACAATCAAGAGATAAACCAAGTACACCTGCCATTGCTTGAGCTCAAAGGTGTCGTGCCAGAGCACTGCAAGTCCTGTAATGAAACTGGCAATGAAGTTGGAAATACTTGCAGCTCCAACACACCAGGAGAAAATCGACATCCAACCCACAACAAAAGCAGCCAGCGGCGCTTGTTTAGGCGAAGAAACACAGAACGCCCAGTGGTATTGACCCCCTGAAGACGGATATGCGGAGGACAATTCTGCCATACCGAGAGAGATGACCTCGACAACGACACACGCGATAAGGAAACACCACACACTACCTGCTGGTCCAGCACAGATAAGGGAGGTTGTAACACTGGTGATCAATCCAACCCAGGCAGCACCAATATCGAAGGCCAGTGCAAACAGCGAGAATTTGCTGAACTCTTTTTCCATTCCATCGTGGCCGTGTTTGATTTCAAAAACCGGCTGGTTTTCGGTTTCTCCGAGCGAGTTCACCTTGACAATGTCAGTGCTTCTTTTTTCAGACATGGCGATGTTTTCCTCTGTTGACTCTTGAGGTTTTCATTAGTGATAATGGATATTTCCTTTATTTATATTGGTTTCGAGCTATCTCGACTACATTTTCAGAACCGAGGAATTTTTTCTTATCGCGCAGATAAATTTTCTTATCACCGGCGAGATAAGTAAAGATCTGATTTTCCCTTTTTGGAAGAAGTGAATTTTGCCTAATGCAGAAGTGGACTCGAAACTGATCACCATACTTATAAAAACACAAGTTTTGAGTTTCCTCGTCCGGTGATGAGTCGGCTAGAATCCGCCTAACAAACATGACCACTCCCAGCTGGAAGACTTTCCCACCGAGCATTCTTGAGGCTAAGGAGCCTACGTATCATGTTCCCGAGGTGAAATCCTTTGACATGGATGCCGACATCGAGGATGTCGTCAGTGCCATGAAGGAGGCCGGAGGCTGTATCATTCGTGGTGTGGCATCTAAGGAGACACTTGAGGCAATTAACAAAGAGTTGAGACCGATTATTGACGGTGATGTCGTTTGGGACGGTGATTTTTTCCCAGAGCAAACTAAACGTGCCACAGGTATCGTCGGCCACTCTCCCGAGGCGGCAAAGATGCTCTTGGGGAACAGAATTTACCGTGAAACCTGCGACGCATTTCTTACCCACAAGAGTATCTACTATGTTGATGAAGAGCAGAGATTTGGGTATTCTCCTCCTCAGTTGAGTAACTCGATCTGCTTTAGTATTGGCCCGGGAGCAAAGGCACAACCGCTCCACAGAGACGACGGTGGACACCATCCAAACTACGATACCATTGACAAATACCCTGATGACATGTACAATTTTCAAAGAGAGGCCAGTGTTGGTTTCTTTGTTGCCGCAACAAAATCAACTAAAGAAAATGGTGCTACTCGTTTTATTCCTGGTTCTCATTTGTGGGGTGTTTCCATACCTCCAAAAAAGGACCTTGTTTACTATGCAGAACTGGAAGCCGGTGATGCCTTTATGATGCTTGCCTCATGTTATCATGGAGGATCTGCAAATACAACCACGGACCAGAGAAGAGAACTTTACAGTTGCTTCATGACCAGAGGATACCTCAGACAGGAAGAGAACCAGTATCTGGCAATTACAATTGAGAAGGTGAAACAATTGCCGGTTGATATCAGAAAAGCAATAGGATATCAGCTGAGTGACCCAGCAAACGGCTGGCTTGATCACCGAGATCCCATATTTGTAGTTGCTCCTGAGCTCAAGCAGAATAATTTGACTATCTGAGAGCTATCGAGAAAGATAACTTTTTTTCTGATTTCTTACTCAAATAACCGTTTGACCGAGCTCTTTCTCGATATCTGGCTAGAATGCGAGTGTACATAGTTTTTCAGTTGTGAGAAGTGTCAGCACAAGTCTCTTGTGTTTGCATTTGGCAAGAAATGAATGGCAATTTGCGACGATTCGATAAATATGTAACAAAAAGTTGCCGATTTTGAGTGGCGCACGAAGAACAAGCTTCATTTTCCTGCCGCAAATTCACTATCTATTAAGTTTTTCGGTATCGATTACCAACCGGTGAATCTGGTCTCGGATATCTGGGGCCCCAAAAATTACCGATCTTCAGAGACGTTTGGGCGGGTTGAAAAACGGAAATCTGCACGTTTGTTTAGCTTAGGAGCTCCGCGATTCAAAACAAATCTGAACCAGCAGAGACAAAATCATCTTCTCTAGCTCGTTTACATTTACACAGGCTCAAAACACAAACAAGGTTAAGACTGGCGAAACTCTCCTCAAAGCCCATAGTCCTGTCCAGTAACTTGTCACAAGACTCTCAAATCCTCGCAGATTGACAAAATTCTTCAAAGCTTACATAAGAAACCCTTCCGATTCCTTTGTTTCCGCAGTTCAAACCCCTGACCAGGGCTCCGTGTGCTGGCTTCCAGTCTATATCGATTACCTCATACCCTGACCGTGTATCGATTCTAGGTCCAAGCTCTAGGACACAATAGGTTTCCTATTGTTTTCTGCTCGCTTCGCGACATCTTTTGCCCGAACCCCGCACCCCGGATCTCACCCCGCATTCACCCCACAGGTGGCGGCGCGAGACTTTGATTTGCTAGTACGTCCCGCACGACCTTTCCCAGTTCAACGTAAACCGGAACTCACCAGCAAAGATATCCGATGATCAGGCCTGTGTGCTGGCAACTTCTGTAATTGGGCGGGGGTAGGAAAATGCGCGACTGTCGCGTGAGCAAGACTCGGCCATTGCAGGCGTAAACATCTCCGAAGCTTAGAAAGAGTACTTGGCCGGCTCTCGCTGAGGCCGAGCATTTCCGGAATCACCGGCCTCCATTACCAAGACAACGTTCTGATAGTACCTCCTCTCAACACACAGTGCCGAGACCTGATCTTGTCGGAACAAAAATTTTCACCGTCACCCCGTCTTCATGCACCCCGTGCGTGTGTGTCCAAATTTCCATGGAGAAACTTGCATACCAACACGGTGCAGCAAGGGTAAAAGGATCATCACGGAATAATAGGCGTTTTATGAGTTAACAAGAGCTTCTCCGGGCTGCAGACAACGCCCCCGTGCGGGAACATAATGTAATACCCCGCCACTTTTGGAAGACTTTTTCTGAATCAACTAATGATCACCCGAATCAGCATGCTTAGCAGTGACAGGTCCAACAGATGCGCGGTACTGATCTAAATATGTATATAATGTCTTTGAAATCTCGCTGATGCTACCACTTGACTTTGTGTGGCTCTATAATACTATACGATGGCAGAGATCCAAGAAATAACACCTAAAACGTCTATCGCTCTTGAAGACAACCAGCTCGCCCTGGCCGCCCATGCCCAGCAGAAAATTGAGCATGAGCTCACCAGATGGGAAGCTATCAGGGCTTATCCGAAAGCGTGTGCGTGGCTGATACTGCTCATCTGGGCCATGATTCTTGTTGGTTACGAAAATCAGGCCGGTAGTATCGTCCTCTCCATTCCGCAGTTCAGACAGGACTTTGGTCACTATTATGAGGGAGGTTACGTTCTGGATACCCAGTGGCAGTCTGCAATTTCGGGGGGTCCACTTGGTGCCATGGCTTTGGCTTCCGTTTTCTCCTCTTGGTTTGCCGATAGATACGGAAGAAAAATTGTTCTCATTTGTGCAATCACCCTGACTATCCCCTTCATCGCCATAGAGTTCGTTGCCACGACCATCGAGTTGTTCTTCGTGGGAAAATTTCTCAACGCCCTGTGTCTGGGTGTTTTGGCCACCATCTGCCTTACTTTTGTGTCTGAGATTTCCCCACTGGCTTTGAGAGGTGTTGCCTCTTCGTGCTGTTCTCTGGCCATGTGTATCGGTCCGTTCGTGTGCTTCCTGATCAACAACACCACGGCCAACTACACGTCTCGAATGGCCTACAGAGCCGTGTTCATTCCACAATGGGTCTTCTCCATTTTGTGTCTGGCATTCATGCCGTTTATCCCTGAGTCTCCATACTACCTCGTCGGAAAGGGCAAGGACGAATCTGCTATTCGCAGTCTCGAGAGACTCTATGACCCTACACAGGCCCAGCAACAATACGCTATCGTCAAGGTGACATACGAAGAGTCCAAGATGATCTCCGCCTCCAGCACGTATCTCGACTGTTTCAAACCAAAGGACTTGCGCAGAACCTTGATCGTGGTGTTTTCTTTCTGGATGCAGTCCATGTGTGGTGTCACTTTCATCTCTTCATATTCTACCTACTACTATGAACTGGCTGGTTTCTCCACCAAGCGCTCCTACCAGCTCAGTTGTGGTGCCCAGGCACTCTCGCTTTCTGGTGTCATCTTCTCCTGGTTTATCATTGACAGATTTGGTCGTAGACCGCTCATGTTGATCGGAATGACCTGTCTGACAGTGCTTAACGTCATCGTTGCCGGAACAGGTATTGACACAGACAACAGCACGGCCATGACAGTGGCTTCGGCATTCATTGTGATGTACAACTTCTTCTACAACTCTTGTGTCGGTCCGCTGCCGTACATTTTTGCCGGTGAAGTCTCTTCCGTGTCGCTGAGAGCAAAAACCATGGCTATTGCCACAATTGTCAACTACGCTTTCCAGTGCATGTGGTCGGTTGTTCTGCCTTACATGTTCAACCCTGATCAGGCCGACATGGGTTCAAAAATCAACTTCATTTTCACGGGCTTTTCGGTGTTGTCGCTGGTCGTCTTCTACCTTTATCTACCGGAGACAGCCGGCAGATCGTTCGAAGAAATTGATGAGATGTTCGAGGCTAAAATCCCTGCCAGACACTGGAAGGACTTCAAGACCCAGAGACAGACCCAGAGCGAGAAGTCGTTCCACGAGCTCAAGGGTGTCTCCGCACACGTGGAGGACAATGGGGTTACCATCGAAGATGCTTAAAATTGTCTACTGTATAGGGAATAAATAACGTGTTAAGAAACGAACTAGACGCATTCCATGAAATGATCGAGTAGAGTACACCTAATTATCTGTTCTGCTGATTCTGCTGATTCCACTAGAAATGAACGACGTTGGTTTTTCGGAGTTCGGCCGTAAATTTTTCCATCCATGCAAATCCAACTAAATACTTGCTTCCGAATAACAATCATTTCTGCTCCGAGCTGCTCCTCGTGTTAAGATTCTGCGAAGCTGACTAACCGGAGAATCAAAAGTTCCTTCACCCCCTCTCTTGCAGCTGAATCCCCGCATTAACTCTGCTCGCGGGGCTTACGAGCGGGGCGTGATTGCGGGGTCTGAAACTTTCCCGATCCAGACTGCAGATATTTCACCCCACATACCTCTCGGAGGAATGATGGGAGATTTGAGTTGATGCGTGTTGGTAGTGCAGAGATGTTCTCCGAGTGAGGAAAGTGATTTTGGTTTCAATTTTCGGTTCACCGTGATGATTTTTTATTGGAAGCACATTGAATAGGTTACAGCCCACAAGGAGCCGTTCTTTACTGTTGAACTAGATACCCAATCTAATAAAAATGGTATACAAAATCTGACCGTGACAATCAACCACTGGCAGCTGTCAGGACAGCACGAAAGAAGAAGCAAAATTCTATTTCCCCAACTAGTTGTTGGTGATTTTCAGGGTGGCCTTCTCTTGGATGTCGAGAACACTCTTTCCGACATAGATCTTGTACTCACCCTCCTGCAAAACCCAGTTTTGGGTCACGACATCCCAGGTACTCAAGTCACGACGGGTCAAGTCGAAGACGTACTCGGCTGACTGGCCTGGTTGGATGGTTTGCTTGCCGTATCCTCTCAGGACCTTCTCTGGACCGCCTGGAATACCAACATACAGCTGAGCAACCTCGGCAGCAGTGTAGTTTCCGGTGTTGGTGACAGTCACCTTGACGGAAGCAATGGTATCCCACAACGAGACCAAACCACCCTCCATAATGACATCATCTGGAGGCAGGTAGCTGTGGTTGGTAGAAGCAGTCTCAACCTCAAGATCAGCATACTCAAAGGTGGTGTAAGTGAGACCATAACCAAACTCGTAACGAGGAGTGATGTTGTGCTTGAGGAAATGCTTGTAGTCAATGTAGACTCCCTCGGTGAAGTTGGATTGTGGGAAGTACAGATCCTTGTCTCCTTCTGGAATAGTTGGGTAGTACAAGTCACCGTAATCACTCTCATTCTTGGCAAGGGTGTATGGAAGACGTCCGGAAGGAGATTGGTTTCCGTACATCACCTCAACCAGAGCACGACCGGAGTCCTGACCTGGAAGATGAGCCATGATGACAGCAGTAACGTTCTCGTTGTCGATCCATTGGTCAACAAGACGGATACCGGCACTGTGGATGACCACCATGGTGTTAGCACATTGCGAAGCAACAGACTCGACAATGTTGTCCGAGTAGTCGTCTCTCAAGTAAGGTCTGTCCCAGGACTCAGAAGCAAATCCGTTGATGAAAACCACACAAACCTCGGAAGCTGGGTTGACGTAAGGCTCTGGAGTCGAGAAGTCCCAAGACAGGAAGGTGTCGTCTTCGTAGGCCTTTCTGGAGAAAGCGTCATATGGAGCATCAATGTAGGAAGGAGTGTTGGATCCAGATCCACCACCAGTGATCAGAGTACCGTTCAATGCAACACCTGGGCCCTTGGCTCCGGTGGTCCACGAAGACATCATGATCTGGCCCATCGCATAAGAGTCGACAATCGTTCCGTTTTCAAATTGAAGAGCATCCAAAAAGCCAAAGTTGAACGGACTGTAAGAGTCCTCGGATTGGGTCATTCTGTGTGGAGCAACAGCATCGTATCCAAACAGCGAGATGTACTTTGGCTTCTTCAGAGGAAGAGCGTTGTCAACGTTCTTCACAAGAACATGTCCCTCGACGGCTCCCTGGAAAATGGTAGGCTTGGAGGCTGGGTCGCGGGCATCAACAAGCTCGTGCTCCTCCAACAGGTCCTTTGGCATTCCGTGACCTGGGTTATCAAGTCTGGCAAGCTTGTACCAAGCGGCAATGATACGGGTGGCCATGTCGTCAATACGTTCCTGGGACACCGAGCCGTTGTTAACGGCCTCGACAAGCAGTCCATCACCCCAGAAGTCGGAGTCTGGCATCACCATGTCCAATCCAGCGTTGGCACTTGCCACACCAGTGTGCTGGCCGAACCAGTCCGAAACCACGAAACCTTGGAATCCAAGCTCAGTCTTCAGCAAACCGTTCAAGGTCTTGGAGTTTTGACAAGCGTAAGAGTTGTTGATCCGGTTGTAGGATCCCATCACAGAACCGGCACCGGCCTTGATGGCGTCGTAGAATGGCCACAGGTAAACCTCGTGCATTGTCTTGTCGTCAAGATTGGACGAAACAGACTCGTTGAAAAGATCTGGCTCGTAGATAGGAGGGTTTCTGTTGGTCTCCTGCTCGTAGGCAACAAAGTGCTTGACACAGGCCATCACGTTCTTCTGCAGACCGACAATGGTCTCGTAGGCCAACGAACCTGTAAGATATGGGTCGGCAGCAAATCCTTCCCAGTTACGACCACCAGTGGCCAGTCTTCCAACAGGACCAACAACAGGACCCAAGTGGACGTTCACACCCTTCTTTCTGAACTCGGCACCCATGTGAAGAGCACGATCGTACGCAAGTTGTTTGTTCCAAGCTGCACCAACGTGCACACCGGAGGCGTACGAGTTAACAAGGTCTGTGCCACGGACACCGTTACCGGCATCCTGGAAACACATTCCTGGGAACCCAACGTCCTCGATGGCTGGAATCATACCCGAACAACCGTTGTCATATGAGGAAAGACCCATGGTGAGGTTGACTTTCTCCTCGGTGGTCAATTGCGAGACGATCTCGACAGCCTTAAGATAGGCAAACTCCCAGTCTCCGGATCCGGTCATCTCCGGTGAAGGATAGACAGGATCGGATCTGTTGTAAGACCACCAGTGCTCAAGGTTGGCGAGCTCTTTCTCGGAGATCTGCTCCGCCGAGGCGTAGCCGCTCAATTGAACCACAGCTGCTGCTGCTGCAATAAGTGATAACTTCATTTTTGAACTGAGGATAGGAGAACACAAAAACTCAGCCAAACCGACAGAAACTAGCAGCCTTTATATACGGTCGCCGAGGTATTCGGTGTCTTGTTGGTACGTAATCGTTTTCTGGTTTCTACAATAGAACATGAAATGCAAACTGCAGGACGTATTTTTCCGGGGGGATCTTTTGAGATTGCGGGACAATAGAAAATTTTGGAGAACAATAGTTTTTCAGCATGCTAATGTCGTGGAAAGTCCGCTATGGGAATTTGTTTTTTTGCACGCCGTGCAGGCAGCAGAGACGGCGCCTCCGACAAAATGCCAGCAGACAATACGAGGGACCGACTTCCCCAACAAACAGCACTGCTAATTGGTTTGTTTGTCAAATAGGATCTGCGGTTTGGTCTGGTCACTCTGCGATTCTTGATGACCTGCGGAAGTTTATGGTTTTCCCCGTGGCGGATATTTTTCCGACGAAGTTCCGAGAAGCCAGTTTTATTCCGCTGGACGCTCACCAAGACGTCTCTTTGCAATTTCCTCCGGGCAGCCGTTTGTGGCCTACTACCCCTTACATCGGGCAGCGGGAAACCGACAGTGTCTTTCTCCGGAACTTTCAATTTCAAAGGGGAGGTCAAGGCAGGAAACTGAATCCCCAGAAAAAAACTTTTTCCGACGAATGCCGGGGTGCGTCAATGCGGGGAAAATCCTGAATCCGAGCTTCATTTTTCTTACTCAATTCGGACACGTCTCTCGATGATGAATAAGATAGCGGCTCGGTCAGGTCTTGGCTTTCCAAAAAGGAAATGCAAGTTTCCTGAACCAGAACTTCTCATCTTGTTGTATTTGCTCATCTCCTACTATTAATGCAGAATCCCGTGATTTTTTCTCCTGCTCGTCACCTGTTACTCGTTCGAGTAAAGACAAAGGTATAAAGCATTCCCTAACTTTCCCCTCAATCTGCACGCAAACAATGGGTAGCCCCTTCAAAACTCTGCTTCACGCATTTGGTTGTGTTGTGTGGTCTGCAACACAGCACCTCTCCCCACGATCTAGACAACCTCGTTGGCCCTGTAACCCCTCTTAGACAGCAACAACTAGTGACGTAGTCAATTATTCGATATCCAAGTACATACTTTTGTCTTGGCTCACCACTTTTTGCATTCTCCTCCAAGGCCTTTCTCAAAAAGGAAGTTGTCTCCCGGCATTCTTTCACCATTCTCGGTTCTCTATGATCGGATCGAAATCCCTCCCATCCCGCCACTCCATCAAAGATACAACGATCGTCCGGACACTAATGTTCAACTGACTCGGACTCCAGCAGAAAACTCTAATTCGGGATTTGCCTTATATTTTTTCCCGACAACGGGATGGTGAGATCTGGTTTGCCCATGACCAACTATACCGAGGAATTTTCAAAGTGAATCGATCTGATCTTTGAAGCAGACGGTATAGTCTAACTCGTTGACCAGCCAAATGAGCGTATGATCTTCCTTACCAACGTTGATCAAAGAAGCAAGAACGGATGCAATTCCAACACCACAGCAATACTGACTGAATCGTAGTCTTCGTTGTACTCACCAAACCAACTGGCTCTGTACCGACCGTTGATCAACATTTTACGACGCATGTCTCCCCCTCTCAGTGATCCCTCTCTTACATTTGAGATAAACAACCAGTTTCGAATCTGTCTCTACGCAAAGCAGTAGTAAGAAACACTCGTATGTCAGTTCCCGGAAAAGCTTGAGAGAGCAAATGAGCATAACCCCCGGTGAAACCGTACCTACAATACCCCAAATCCAGTACCATTCAACCCAGCTGGTGGAACCCTTATCGAGTCTGGCCCAGTGTATCCAGATGACAGAGTGGATAGTCGCAAGAATGAAGAAGACAATTGCGACAACTTTGTGGTACTTAATCATTACAGAATGAGAAAGACCTGAGAGAATAATAAAAGGGCTGTTCCGACTTCCCATGAGATACAACACAGACATCAACGAAAAGGCAATCACGTCAACTTCGAAGTTGATCATGTCAAGGGTGACAGAATATTGTGTTGTGAGATAAGGATTTGGCTTCAACGCGTAATTAATTACACAGACATGAAATAGACACAGGAAGTGGTTATTGAGGAGTCATAAATGACCAGAGAGTAGCAGACTTGCAAAAGTAAAATATGGTAGAGATGTTGAAATCCATCTTGGTTGGGAGTCACAGATCTACATTCCCATGGTTCACATGGTACCACAGTCTCCGTATTTAAGCTCAACATTCAAGTTCAAAAGACCGATTTTTCTTCGCCACTTTAGCTCCAACAAGCTTACTCCGAGCCCGAATTGCGTCAAAGAAAACTTGTCAGGGCTCTGTCTGCCTTAGGACATCATTCTAAATAAAAAATACTCAAAATGCCGAGCTTTGACGGTCCTCCATAGTGCCAAGCCGCGCAGCACTTCTGAGTCTAGAAAAAAAAAAAAGATCGATCGATCTGATAACAAACACAGTGGACCCTTGTTTGCAGACATATCTCGTTCTTCGTCAAACAGAATGGTCTGGTGTATCTAGATTCTTTTTCAAGGAAGATCTCAAGCCGCGTTGGTGTTACTCAATTACCCCAGATTGTACCTATTGCACACTCGCTCAGCATGTGCGGCTTTTTTTTTGCTCGCTGCATGTTCTATTACTCAAGACTTGAGCGCTATATCCGACTCTTCCTCGACCAATGAGAAACTAGAGTAACCTCAGTCTGATATCCATTGCTAGATGTATTGATCGATTGGTGGGAGGCACAAGAGTATGAGTTTTGTTAAGATAGAGTATCTCTGTTTATTGGTTTTGGAGGACACAAGCCTTACCATATATGACATGATAGTCTAAGCTAATCAGCTAGCTGGAGAAACTCTCACCACTCCTGATTCTCCATAACTAGATCAATATCTCTGCCGTCTTTCCAGTTGATCAGAGTTGCAACACTTTTTCGAACAGAATTGTTCAATCGACTTGGACCACAACAGTATAAAGTGGCTCTCTTTTTCCCAGATAACTTATCGGCTAGTAAAGCGGTGAGATCTGGTTTCCCCAAAATGAAATCCACATAAGACTTCTCAGGTGATGCACATGGACTCGAACCTGTGTAGAACACTTGAACAGATATGCCAATTTCTAGAAGAGCATCAATGTGTTCTTCAAAGTACTTGATATAATCTTGATTGTTCAAGAACCAAAGGAGTGTGTGATTCCCTTTTGCAACAGCACTCAAAGATGCCAGTATTGACGCGATGCCAACTCCGCCAGCAATACTGACAGAATCGTACCCTTTTTTGTGGCTATTAAACCATCTTCCGCCATACGGACCGTCGATCAAAATTTTGCACCGATGACTGCCTTTCGTAAGTTTTGCTGTGATTCCCTTTTTGCTTTTGAGATACACCACCATTCGAGAATCTGTCTCTACACACTGCATCAATGAAAATGGATGTGACTGCCATGCCAGATACCAGGGGCTCAGAAAGTGTAGATAAACATATGAACCCGGAGAAAAGGTAAGCAGTTTAGGTCTGTCAAACTCCAATTTAATGACGCGATCGTCAAGGTTTTGGATGAACGCTTCGTTGACAAAACCATTTGAAACGATTCGTGTAATCCGACAGACTCTTTCAAACACCATGATTGCAGCAATTGCGTAGACCCACCCCATCCAGCCCAGCGTGCGGCAGTGGTACCACATGGAAATGATGAAAACGACAGAAAAGCTTTGGTGGAGCAAAAGGAAGATCTCATATGTCAGTGATCGGAACACTTTGAGTGAGAGTCCCATCATCAGTCCTACAATAACGGTACCAACAACCCCCCAGATCCAGTACCATTCTACCCAGCTTTTGTATCCGCCTTGGATCCTAGCCCAATGAGTCCAAATGATAGAGTGAACCGTAGCGAGAATAAAAAACACCAATGCGACAACCTTGTGATACTTAATCATCACGGAATGAGACAAACCAGAAAGAAACAGAAATGGATTGTTTCGAGATCCCATCAGATACAACACTGGCATCAGTGAGAAAGCAATCAAATCAACTCTGAAACTGATCATGTCCAGAGTAAGGAAATACTGGGTTGTGAGATAAGGGTTTGTTTCCAAGGAATAATTGATGCAACAGCATAGAATTGTGCAGATGACAAACAATGCAGATACTAGAAATTCTAATCTCGTCATTCCTGTTGTTGGAACTGTGGGATAAAGCAAATATTTCCGAATCCACATCTTCAATTTGAGAGGTAATGGAAATGGTTCCAACCGGATCATGCCTGATAACCCAGTTATACCCACCCAAAATCCTAAAACCCCCCAGCCCAGTCGCTCACAAAGTCTTATAAATGAATTCCAGTCACGAAAGCTCTCATAGTAATAAGAAAAGTCGGCAACGGCTGCTTGAACAGGCTGAGTGACCAGATCTTTTGTATCAGAATCTGTGACAGCTCTGAGATAGGACGTTGCGTTCTTTTGCCAATTCTCAAAATCCTCCAGAGTATAGTGAAGTCTTGCTTTTTGGAGGCATCTTGTTGCGATGTGCTTGTATGCATGGTTGATTTCCTTTGTGGTATTTCCGTACTCGTGAATGCAGTTGGCGACAGAACCCAGCCAATCGACATTGTGGCACCGACAGCTGTAGGCTTTCATAGAGCTGCCATGTGACCCACAACCCCAATCCAATGTAGCCATGTAGTACACACATGATGTAGCCAAAGATGAGTCAAAGATCACGAGCGATGAGCAAGTCTGAACAAGAAGGAAAATTGTTGAGAATCTGATCTTCATGGTTATTGAAAAAAGAGAAAATTTAAATCTTGGTTTCCAAAGAATCAAAATCTACCCTATTTAAACTGTCTCTCGATAGAAAAGCGAGCGATTATTCTGCTCCATTTTTGCGCAAAAAGACGATTCAGTGAGTTTATTCTTTCAAATGAGCAGATTTCGTGATCCAATGTAGTGCAGTCTTGTGGGGGATCAAAATTTGCTCATTCTTTGAACTCCTCGGGGTCTCATAAAGGCCTCAGAGCCGCAAGGAACAAAAAAAATACAAAAAAAAAAAAAAAAAATCAAAACTCTGATCAGCAGTTTTGATAGCGCCGAGGACGCTCGATCAGCGATAAGAATCATTGTAGATGTTTCAGGATGTGCGCTGGGATCTTGACAAAGACGTAGACTCTCCGAGGATATGATAATGCTGCATTTGGCACCTCTTTCACCGAGCGGTTTTTGATCCAGGATCAAATTCAATGGCCTTTCCTCTCTAGCCGCTTAGTTTGTGTGGTACCAACTACTCTATTTTACCGGCTGTGCGTTCTATTATTGACGCCGGCTTGGGCGCTAACCACAATTGTGCTTTGTGCGCCTGGATGAATAGCGATTGTTGTGATTTTCAAAAGAGCGCTTTTGGGATTTTCTTCGTATTCTTGAGAAGCTCTTCTTTCTTCATTGATTTAAACAATGAAATTCTCGTGCACTCTTCTTCTATCGCTTGTCAGCATCTCTGCTGCATCTTACCTTCCTTCTGAGCCTTGGCAGGACTTGGCTCCCACTGGCACATTGGACTGTGAAACGGAAGACATGGGTGGAAAGACCTTCGGTATCGTGGTCGAGACCAGCACCTCGCACTACGAAAAACGCGAGGAGAGCGCACAGGCTCAATTCCGGACCAGTCCATGGATGACCATGATGAACCTGGTCACTCAGATCTCCGATGGTCAGATCCAAGACACAAACACTCTGCAACCATGTGAGATTGATTACGTTGCATGCCCAGAGCTCGAAAACACCCTCAGCATGACTTTGATCGGCGACATTTTGTACGACAAGGAGGGCAGAATCGGATCCATTGTCTCAAACCACCAATTCCAGTTCGACGGCCCAGTTCCCCAGGCGGGAACAATCTATGCTGCAGGTTGGGCAGTCACCAAAGAAGGATACCTGGCCTTGGGAGACCAGACCTGCTTCTGGGAATGCTTCTCAGGCGACTTCTACAACCTGTATGACGAAAAGATCGCCGACTATTGCATTCCAATCGAGTTCAAAGTGGTTGAATTCCAATGTTGAGCCCACAAGCAATATCTTGCGTCCTTTATTTGGGCTTCAACGGAAGCAGAAAAACAAAACGCAAAAACCGCTAAGACGTACGCTGCTTTCCTCAACTTTTTTACGAGAACAATTAATGGATTATTTCATCAGATGCGAAAACCAAAATAAAAAAACACGAGTTCGGGATCACGTGAGACTTTCTCTCTCAGCCATGCAAGTTTTCGAATATCGTCAACAGCTAATGTCATTGTAATGCTACGTACAGAAAAGAGCCCAGGTCTAGTAGACGGCCCCCGTATTGAAGAAACTGACTGATTTTCTAGCAAAATCACCCTGTTGTTCGATGGAGTAGGAAGTGACCTCGGCGCCGAACTTCTCGGCAACCTTGACGAAATTGACCGACTTGTAGCAAGGCATGAATCTAAACGAATCCACATTCTCGGTCGGCATTGTGTAGGACTTGGTGAGCACCTGCAAGAGTGCGTAGTCAATGTCCTCGCTCTGGGTAGCGTAGTGTTCGTCGTAGTCCTTGAGAGCTCCCTGCAGCAGCTGAGATTCCTGGAATTCGGCATAGTCATCGGGGAGTGACAGAATCAGTTTTCCCTTCGGCATGATGGCATAGCCTCTTAGAGTCAGGTATTCCACCAGCTGCTCGTGGATGAGGTTCTGTAGTATAGGCTTAGAGGCTTTCACCTTGAGAATTGGGACATCTTTTTTGCTTTCGACCAGCTCAATAAGCTGTTCTTTGGTGATTGCCGGCGGTATGCTAATGTTTCTAAGGGAGAGAAACAGGCTCAATTTCTGCGGAGACCACAGCGACAAAAAGGAGAGTTCGGTCATTATTTCGCTGCTCACAAATTCCTAGGCCTCCGAGCGAATCTGCTGCGGTTTGTCCGATATTTATAAATAAAGCTCGCGAAATTAATACCCCGAGCTTGTGACGAAAGATTTTGCGGGGTCGCATATAAGACTGAGAAGATCCGCTGTTCATTGGGAAATGTGCATGAACCATTTTCACCTCAACTAGTCATGTCTGTCGAAACGTTTGCGAAATCAGTTTATGAGGCAACTCCCAACAAAGGGCCGTGGGAGGATTACAAAATTTCGCCCGCCTCGAGAACCGTGTATCCGACATCTATCTATTCAACGGAAGGTGTCGTTCAGCATGCGGATAATCTTATCGGAAACAACGACAACATTGCCTATTTAAAAGGCGAGGGATCTGCAGTTGTCCTGGACTTCGGCTTCAACACATGTGGTTTCTACGCCATTGAGTTTGGTCCGGATTCCGCAGAGAACCAATCTGTGCATTTGAGTTTTTCCGAGTCGTGTCAATTTATCGATAAGAATATGGCCGATCGAAGCATGGATTTTTTGATCGAAGATGGAACTCTGGAAGTCCCCGTCAGCGAGGGTCTTTACGTTTGTCCATTCGCCAGACAGAGAGGAGCTTTCAAGTACATGATCATTTCCACCAGAAAGCCAGGTAAGGTGAGCATCAAGAAGGTTTATACAACGATGAACAACCAACCTTCGCTGGGCGAGAACCTGAGAAATTACAACGGATACTTTTACTCCAACGACGACTTTGCGAACACTATCTGGTACGCCGGTGCCTACACTGTCCAGTTGTCGGTGATTCCAACTGACACCGGAAGAAGAGTCGACATTGTGTCTCCAGCTAAAGACTACTGGGCGAACGACGTCAACTGTGGACCAGGACAAGAAGTTCTGGTGGATGGAGCAAGAAGAGATAGAACCATTTGGTCTGGAGACAGAGGAATTTCTCAACTGACTGAGTTCATCACTTTCAACGGAGAATGCAGTCTCAACTCTACAGATTTCATCTGGTATTTGCAAAAGAAAGATGGCCGTCTTCCATATGCATGTGAGCCAATTTTGTCCTACGGGTCCGACACTTACCACTTGTGGTCAATCAAGTGTGTTTACTCGACGGTCAAGCTCAACAGTCCTCCGGAAGGATGGCTCGCCAGCATCTGGCCAAAGGTTGTGAAGGCCATTGCCCACATTTGGGAACAGGTCGACGAAACAGGAACGCTCAAAATTGTTGGAGACCACGACTGGGGCCGTGATCCACTGAAGGGACATTCTACTGCATGCAACTGTCTGCTGTACACTGCCCTCAAGGATTCGGCATACATGGCAGGCCTTCTGGGAGAGACCGAGCTCGTTGCCGACTACGATGCCAGAGCCGAGGAGCTGAAGAAAAACATCAACAAGTTGCTTTGGGACGAGAAAGCAGGTCTTTACTTGGATACAGACGAAGACACCATCCATTCCCAAGATGCCAATGTTCTTGCTATTTGGTACGGCGTTGCAACCGAGGAGAAGTACGAGAGCATATCCAAGAACCTCACCACCAGATGGAAGCCATTTGGAGCTCAGGCTCCAGAGATGCAAAACTCCGTTACTCCTTTCGGATCTTCTCTCGAATTGTTTTCTCACACTGTCGCCGGCCATCCTGAGCGCTCTTACAAGCTGTTCAGAACCATGTGGGGCTGGATGTGGAACGCTCCGTACAGTGTGAAATCGTCTCTGATTGAAGGTTACGGTAACGATGGTTCATGTAAGTACCCATTTGTTGGATACGACCCAGCCTACATTTCGCATTGTCATCCATGGGCAAGTGGACCTACTGTGTGGATGTCCAACCAAATTGTTGGTCTGGACTTTGTCGACAAGGACCACACAGAGTGGAAGCTCATCCCCGAAGGTGTTTTTGCAGAAGGAGCTTTTGAGTTTGCGCAGACTGGATTCACCTCCAAAACTGCAGGATTTATCAGTGCTGGATGGAAGAAACACTCTGACTCGCTGTTCCAGTTGGTGATTAAGGCTCCTGAAGGAACAACCGGTACGCTTGGTATTCCTGTCAGAGGAAGTATTAGACAGGCCACTCTCGACGGCAAGCCAATTGAGCTAGAAAAGCTTGCCGCAAACAAAAGACACTATTTACTGGAGGGAGTTGGTAGTGGTGAGCATGCAATTGTTGTTGAATATCAGTAATGTATATAATACAAGCAGAATCTAAGGACCAGACATGAATGGCTTTGAAAGACCCCAAAACGAGGTGTTCTACAAACTTCCAAGAGCAAACCGTAACACTTTGAAAATTCACAACGTTGGAATTTTTTTATTTTTCAAATCTCGGACATTCGCCCGAACCTCCGCGATCTTATCAATTTTTCTTATCAATCCTTGTCAATTGGCCGTGAGACTCCTGGTGGCATGAGATTCGGGCGAATCCCCGATACTTCGAGCAGATATAAGTAAGTGGTACAGGCAAGAATTTTTGCTGATTGTCTCAAATTGACAGCAGGGAAACAAGTTTGTAAGAGCAATTTCGAGATGTCTACGGTCACCATAACGGAGCCAGAAACAACGATTCTTCACCCAAAGCTGCCAGAACTCCCTCAAAGGTTTGCAGAGCTGAAGAGAAAGATCATCAAGCCTGAACATGAGGAAAAAGTCAAAGCCAGTTATAAAAGACTTCTTGTTGCTCTTGAGAAACGAACCAAAGAAATCGAGGCGGCGGGAAGCTCTTACGTTCCTGAGATAGAATGGTCTGCAATCACAGCAAACAATGACCAAATCCCCGAGGAAACAATGAAATTGTTCAAAGAACGCGGCTGTATCATTGTCAGAGGTGTGGTTCCCGAATCAGTTGCAGAAACTTGGTTTGAGAATTTACAGAGTTTTGTCACCAACCATCCAGAAATCAGTGGATATCCTCTGCCGAACCCCGCAAATTGGTTCGCTTACTGGACGAAAGGCCAAGTTGAAGCCAGATCTCATCCAGAAATAATAAAACTGATGAAAGTTTTGGGTCAAATCTGGCACGCGGATCCCGAAACCCTCATCGATACAGACTCTCCTGTCGTTTATTCTGATCGATTCAGGATTCGTTACCCGGGAAAACAAGTTTCTTTAATGCTACATCTGGATTCGGGAGCCATGGAGAGATGGGAGGACGAACAATATCGCTCTGTCTATCAAAAGATATTTGAAGGTGATTGGGAAGAATACGATCCGTATTCGTTGAACGCCAGGCCGCACGCGAAATCGGATCTATACTCGGGACTCAAGGGCAGACCAAGCGCTTGCTCTGCTTTTCGTTCACTTCAAGGATGGCTATCATTGAGTGACACAAAAGAAGGGGAAGGAACCATCAGATTCTTGCCGGATGTTAAACTGGTTACTGCTTACATGATGCTGAGACCATTTTTCTGGAAAGATGATGAGAACTTGGACTTTGAATCCACCAAGTTTCCTGGTGCGACTCCCGGGAGCGGTCAATTTTTCCCCAACACCAAGTGGTTTCCTCATTTGAACCACGCCAGATCAGTGATTGGAATTCCAAATGTTCGTCCCGGAGATTACGTTTTTTGGCACTGTGACCTGGCACACGAGGTTGATAAGCTCCACACTGGTTCAACTCACTCGTCTGTTTTTTACAATGCTCAGGTTCCTTTGTGTCCCTACAATATCGAGAATATGGTAAAGATGAGAACCGCTTTTGAGAAGGCAATGCCCCCTGCAGATTTCTTGCCTGACCTCGAGAAGAGGAAAATCGAAAAACACTTCGAAAGTGAATATTCTGATCATGGTGCCAGAATTGAGAATATCCTGACCGATGACGGTCTCAGAGCAATGGGACTGAAAGCATTTGATGAAGAAGAGCCAGGACTCACGCCGGGACAAAAGGAAGTGCGGAGATTGTCCAATGAGACTATTCTGAAAACGTTTGGGTCTTTTCCACTGTGATGAATTCCAACTACATAATCAGTGCTACCTTCAACTTGGTTTTTCGAAATTAGTTTGCTGTAACCAACCTAGAATGTCTTCCCACTCTGGATCGCCAAGAAGACTTGTAATCTCTTTTTTCTCTTGCGGACCTAGTTGCGGGAAGTCGAATAGATAGGAAGAAGGCATTGGCTTGTTGGTGACTTTGATAGGGTCGAAATTATTGAAAATCTTTTCTTCAGGAAGCGTGTCGTCCGCAAGGCGTGCAGGTAGATCACCAGTCAGTAAATGGTGCTCAATCTCCGGAAACGACAAGTGCTTGAAGAGAATTTTCTTGTCCGAGAATGACGAGATACAACCAATCAAATCTTTAATCATTGCGATACCTCTTGTGACCCCTCTGTATGGCGGTTTCAGTGCATTCAGGCGTTCTATCCCTTGTAGAACCAACAACAACCTCTCATCCCCTTTTCGTAAGTTGACATTTATCAAAATGTCCACAATCAGAAATGTGGATGCAGCAACAAAATTATGAGGGAAAAGCCAAAAGTTGTAAAAGGGATCTGGGAGACTAGAGCTCAGGAATGACTTGAGTATTTTGATCGAGTGATAGACACAGACCTCCCGATGTGATTTCATCCACTCACCTTTGGGGACCCATGAAGCCAGTTTTTTGTTCAGTAATGTGATATGATCGCAAGTGTGGTTGAGTATCAGTGTTCTCTGCAGCCAGTAAGGATCTCCTGGCTTGTGCAAATCGTCGTTTTTTCGGAAAGTTTCTTCTAGTTCTGCAAGAAGGTTTTGGAGTTCCCTTTCTGCCTGAACTAAAACTTCCTTCTGAGGTTGTATGGCTGCATGTTCCGTAGTCATTTTGCGAATTTTTGTTGCTTTAATAATGAATAGCTGATAGGATGCTTCTCCAAAGCGTTCTGAAGGTATTTCCACAATGTCACATGGGTCAGAAGGTAGCAGAAAACTTTCATAATGACCTGGAAGATCAGTTGTAAAACTGTTCAACGGAATTGAAGAAACTCTTCCGTACTCTTCAAAAGCATCAACGGCAACCAAGTTCCACCATAGTCTCTTTCCAAGCTCAAAGTCGGAAAATGACAATCGTTGACTCTCGTAAAACTTTTCCTTGGTCAATTCATCCAATCCCAATTTACGAGCACTTGCAATCATAAAGTCCAACAAGGAGTGAAACAACCGAATGTTTCCAAAAATATGAAAACACATATTCATTGCTCCGAAAGCTTGCAAAGTCTTCAGAGTTGGATTCTCAAGGTAATCTGTCCTTTGAAAGCATTCGACGCTGGCGATGAAGCATAATCTCCCGTAACTGGTTCTTGCCTCCGGCAAAGTACCAACTTGCTCAAGCAGGTTGTCAGGTGCCAGAAAAAGTCCACCAGCTAGTAGGGAGTACAGAAGCGAGAACCACGTTAGCCGCTGTTGGACCAGTTCCTGGAAACATGTACTTTCGGGATAGATTTCTTCCAGAACATTGACATGTCCATTTTGATCCCAGACTAAGTTGAGTTCTTTCAAAAACAGTTCCGGAATAACGGCCCCATGAAACGAGTTCAAATATGTGAGACAGAAATTTACCACAGCTGTGCACGAGTCCCGAGAAAGATTTCTAAGAAAATCAAAGATTTCGTTCTTATGAGATCTCCACTCCGCAGAATGAAATGCGTAAGTTTGCTTCTCAGAAAGATCAGATTTCAACTCATCCCAGCGACCAAACTGCTGTAAACTTTGAGTAAGCAAAGACTCGCTCACAAAACCATGAAGTGTTTTCTTTCTGTTTCCTATATCCGAATCCAGCGAAGACAAGCCTCTGGACACGTACTGAATTTCTGAATCGTATTCCTCCACATCTTTGGCTATGTGAAACTGAAAACCAGAATCTTCTGTTTGTGAATGGCTGTCCACAAAATTTGCTTGTCCAGATAGACTATGATTTTGTGCTACCTGCCGGAGTTGATCAATTTCTGCCTTATGTTTTTGAAGCTGCAGTTTTAGCAAGTTGTTTTCTTCTTCTAAGCTTTTGATATCACGACAGTTCAATAGGATGTTGCGAACAATTACAGTCTCCCGGGCACACGAGTCTGCTGTACCCTTTTTTATGCATCTTGAACACGGTCTCTTTTTGTCGCATTTCACTTTCCGTCTGGAGCAATTCTGACATGCTTTCGGTGCCCTTTCGGATATTCGAACATCAATGTTCTTTAGAGTCTTCTGGCTTTGGTCAGAGGATAACATACTGTTTAGCTTGTTAGCACCCGAAACTTTGACAAAACTCTCTTGCGCTTTTAAGTTCAAACTGTTATCGCAAAAACATCATCGTTCATAACCATGATTATGCATACTGATAAGGATTCGGCGTAGGGAAAACGTAAAAAAAAAGCTTCGGATGTTCAACTTACTGATGGAGCATTTTCTAATAACCCATAGAGTGCAGAGTTAGACTATAACAGCTCATCGGACTTTTGGAAGCTTGTCACCATTCAAAGCAAGATTTTCTGTTCAATAATATAATCATTCCTAACATGTTGGATAGAACTTTGCGCGCTTTATTTAATTTATACTTAATGTCGTGCTTTTCGCCCGATTTGCTCCAAATACCTCTTAGAGCTGCCAAGAAACTCACTCTAAATGCCGAGTGCCTAATTCCTTTTGAAATAATCCAAAAATTCACTTGCCAGAATCATAACCGGACTGATGTTCGGGGTGAAGACAATTTCGTCATGAAATCCCGCTGGCTGTTGATACACAACCGCACCTTGATCTAATCGAGCGACCTTAACAAAGGAGCAAATGTCATCTTTAAGGACTTCGCACTCACCGTAAGAGATGAAGACTTTTGCGTTTGAGAATACAGCCGACCAATCGGTATCATCATCCCTATACGGACTGAGATTCTTTGATTCAAGCAGACTTTTTGGGAAAGCTAGTTCGGCCATTTGTACCAGAGTCTTCGCTATAAGTAAATCCTTGCCGTAGTTAGTGTTGTAAGAGCCATCTGTGGATCTGGGTTGTATATTAACCCACGGAGAGAAGAGTAGAAAGCCAGAAGGAGTGTGTTCAATGCTCACAACATTGGATTCAGGGTATTTGATATGCTTTGCGAGCATGATACACAGATGTGCGCCTGCAGAGTCGCCAGCCAAAATAATATTTTTTGAGCACTTGCTCAGTTCGTGGTAGACTAGCGCCAGTTCTTTTAGCTGAGTGGGATATCTATTGTCAAGAGAGATGGTATAGTCCCAGATTAGCATGGACAACTTCGAATTTCCCGCTTGATTGTACAGAACGCGCATCAAGTTCGGCATATGCGGTAGCATACCGAAGCAGTATCCTCCACCATGGGTGTAAAGAACCACCGGATCATCTTCAGTACGGTCTTTGGCTCGAGAAATCCAACGACATGATCCAGATTTCATTCCAACCACTTCAAAATACTCGTTGAATCCAGGAAGATTACCGCTGAAAGGCTTTATGATCGCCATATTGAATCCCAACCCTAAGTTGGGGCAAACACTTGACAGAAAGAAGATGGGAACTATCTCCAGGATCAGCGTTGCAATTGTACCAATAAAATATCGTATTCGTTCTAATTGAGCTGGCGATATCCAGTGAAACTGTGCGGACATCGCTGGATCCAAACAGAAGTGATTCGCGTTTTTAGACATCACCTTCGCGTTACAACTTCGTGTGCATAACTGTCCGTTGATTGGCAGAACAAGATGATCGGTAGGATGCTCAGTATCCCTCGAATGAAGCTCGTTAGAAAATGGTTATCATGGTCGAAGAAAGTACCCCCGAATGTTTCGTGGGTCATTCACGCTTACTTCCTATGTGATTCCCTATTCCCATCTCTCATTTCCTTTTTTATGCTTGAAAAATGAGCGATACACGACTCGCAAACCGATAACCTTGACTTTTCTATATCTCGATCTACTTTTCCCTCTATAAATACAGGAATCGACTTCGGGGACCAAATGATCTGCTGTCTCAGTCTCCAGAGCTTGAAATGTAAAGTTTGTGAAGTTTGAACGACACAACATGGAGTTGAGCGAGAGAGGGAATTCTGGAAAAGTTGACGGTAAAGGAAAAAGTCTTTTAGTTTGTGACAATTGATTCACATTGTGAAGACATTTAGCGCTCCGAGTCACTGATACTTTGCAATACCAAAGAAAAGGGGCACCAAATACGAGTTGATTGTCCTAATGGAGAGGGAACCGAGTGACCTATGGGATCACGCTACCGCTCTAGAAATTTTATGGGACACAACTTACTGTTTCGCCAAAAGGGCCGATGTCCATAAAACTAAATATATTGATTTTAAGACACTGTAGAATCAAGCTCAGAAGGTGCAGCATGGTCTTTAGCATCGAAGTCGGCATGATTCTGGTCGAATAGCTCCTCAGGAATCGGATCAAGATGCTCTTTGTCCTCCACGATCACACCACCCATGCCGGCAGTGAGATGGGTTTGAATGTGGCAATGGATCATGGTCACTGAGTTGCTTGCCACAAATCTAATCACCGAGTATCCGCCAGTTAGAACCGAAACGTTGTCCACATACGACGCATTTTCGAAATTGAACCAATCGGCTTTACCGTCATCAATAGCGGCTTGTGTACTGTTGTAGCCAAAGGTAGAAATAGAATCGTTCTTGGCCAACACCCAGAAGGTGTGGCCATGAAGGTGCATTGGGTGATCTGCCAAAGGGGCGTTTTGGAAGATTATATCGACAATATCACCTTCCTTGATACCCGGATCAACCACCGAGCCACCGAAGTACTCTGTAGCATTTATGGAGCTGTTTTCGGCAAGCTTGAAAAGAATAGGAAACTCGAGCTCCATGCTACCATCAAACAACTCGTTGTTGAAGATCGAGAAACTAGTCTGACCAAGACGT